>JAJKFI010000024.1:3144451-3166948 GCA_029204185.1 Lerista edwardsae
ATTAATTAATTAATTAATTAATTAATTAATTAATTAATTAATTAATTTTCTACCCCGCCTTTCTGCCCAAAGGCACTCAAGGCGGCATTACAAAATTAAAACAGACTAAAATTCCATCAATTAAAAGACAATAATTAAAAACAATATTAAAAATATTAAAAATAAAACATACAACAAGCCAATCCCATGGATCATAATATGTACAAAGATAAAAGGATGCAAAAAAGCCAGCCAGCCTGTCAGCAACTAAAAACCTGCTGAAACAAAAAGGTCTGCTAAAACAAAAACCTGCTAAAACAAAAAATTTTACTCAAGAAATTTTGGAAAAAAGTATCACCAAAAAAATACCCCCCCTACTTATGGGTCTCCTTAGACCTATACCATGTATAGCTGGTGTAAGTCCAAGGAATGGAAAGGAGAACAAGCAGATGAAGGGGTTAGGATTCGGGTGCATGTTGGTACTGCCAGAATCCACCCCCTCCCTACTCAAATCTCCCCTTGCCCTCGCCACCCTGAAACACCCCTTGCCCTCCCCACCCATGACATGCCTCTGCCACCAACTTACATGCTGTATCCTATGGTGGTGGGGAAGTCATGGAGGCCTCCTTAAAGGTAAGGGAAGGTTTGTTACCAGACCTTTGTGACTGTGACAGTGGCCACTAGTGAGGGGAAGGGGTTTGACATATCCATGGAGAGTAGGTCCATCAATGACTATCAGTCACGATGGCTATGTGGCAGCTCCAACTCCAGGGACAGTACAACACTGAGGGCACAAACCTAGCCTGGAGTTAGGCCGGCACAGTTAGGCCAGCCAAATTTGGCTGACCCAAGGGCCACTGTAAAGTATGTTTGGACCACTCTCGGAGTTAGACACCAGCACACAGACATGCCCCGTCCTCCCTGACTCCGGGAGTGATCCAAACATGCTTTACGGTGGCCCTTGTGCTGGCCTCACTGTGCCGGCCTAACTCCAAGTTAGGACTGCACCCAGAATACCTGTTGGTGGGAAGCCATAAGAAATTCTTCATGCTCAGTTCAGAAATTCTTGAACAGATTTCTGCGGGAGCTGATGGAGGCTAGAGATGCTCTAGGAGGACTGGTACAGGAGGAGCAGGTTGGACTGGAAGACCTTGTGGATGTCTTCCAACTCTATGATTGTATGATAATGGAAGAGGGCTTCCTGGAAGTGCCTGGCCCACCATTGTGGAAAGCAGAATATTTATTAGATGGACCTTTGGTCTGGTCCAGTAGGTGCTTCAATAAGCTAAGAAATGAAGGGGCAGATTCAGATATGTAGAAGGGGGAATATGGTGAATATTTTTGCCTATCAAACACCCTCCAAAAAAGAGCGGTGTTTCTTTGTGTGTGGGCGGCATTAACTGTTATTTATATTTGCAATGATCCATTATTTCCATTGCATTTTTTTACTCACTGCATTCTATGTTTTTAAGAAATATTTTGTATATAGAAAAAGATCAAGAGAGCTCTGAAAACCAAATTCCATACAGACATTCAATTCGGGAAACAAATAAGATGTATGTCTTAAGGCACTGCTTCCAGAGGTCTTTAAATCCCCAGGCATCCCTCCACCGAATGCTACGAACATCCTAATTGCATACATTTTATTGGCATTCCTGGCAAGAAATGCCTCTTAGAACATGTGCTCTGTGGCTGTTTACAATGACAGCAATGTCACAGTAATTGAAAGATGAGCAAAGACGTCTGAAGACATTATTCAAAACAATGGAAATCTCTCTCTCTCTCTCTCTCTCTCTCTCTCTCTCTCTCTCTCTCTCTTACAGCTCAATCCAATGCAGGTTAGGATCAGGCTGGAGCCTCCATGGGGCAAATGCCAGCCGCCCCAGTGGGCATGCTCAGATCTGTGGCCTGGGAGCGAGGCTTTGTATGCCCCCCCCCGTTGAAATGCTTTCTGCACTTTGTTCCACTCCTCACCTGCCCAGAAAAGCACTGGCTGAATTTTCACGACAGCACTGGGCTGATACAGACCACATGCGTCGGCTCAGTGGACTCCTTGGATTGCGCCCTTATACTCACCAAGGTCTCTTTTTTTCCCCCCAGAGTCTGTTTCTGCCTTTTAAAAGAAAATTCCCTCTTTCTCTTCTAATACTCATTGGCCTCAGCTTTCTTTGAAGGGAATCTGCAGGGGCAACAATACCAAGATATCAGAGCAGGCGCATGAACAAGACCTTATCAGTGGTGTCATCTAAATGATTTAAGAACAGGTACTCACTTTTGATTGGCATGTGTCAGGACCCGCCCACCAGAAGTGATGTCATAAGCCGGAAGTGAGGTCATGGCAGGAAGTGACATGAAAAAGCCCTTTTTGAGGCCTCAGACAATTTTAAACTGACCCAACAGTTGCAACAGTATTCCACAGCACCCCCAGAACATGTTAAGGAGGCCTGGCATCATGTTAAAATGACCCAACAGTTCCAAAACCCCAGAGCAGCTCATTTTTCAGTGGCAAGGCAAGGCTCCGCTCGCTGCCTGCCTGCCTGCCTGGCTCTGAGAACGTGCAGGCAACTCAAACATGCAGGAAATTCAAATGTTGCAGGGGCGGAGTCGACGAGTGGGCGGGCGAATGGGCGGGGCCAGCCATAATCCTAGAAACCGGTACTCGCGTACCCCCGCGTACCCCCTGCATGACATCACTGGACCTTATGCACACGATTCAATGGTTCAATTGAACCATTGAACCAATGGTTGAACCTTATGGTTCAATCTATTTCCTGATTTTCATTTGTTTTCCTGGAAGAGCCGGAAAGAAGAGGCCACCATGAAAGAAGAGCTCCATGGCCACACGGAGGTTTGGGAACCACTGCCTTAGGTAATTCAGGCTGCAATCCTTTGTACACTTTCCTGGGAGTAAGCCCCATTAAACACAATGGGTCTTCCTTCTGCATAGACATGCATAAAAAGGTAAAGGTTTCCCCACGACCGAATGGTCTAGTCGTGACCGACTGTAGGGGGCAGTTCTCATCTCCGTTTCAAAGCCTGTAGAGCCGGCGTTTTTGTCCGATCATGTGGCCAGCATGACTCTATGCTGTAGCGCACGGAACGTCGTTACCTTCCCACCGAAGTGGTCCCTATTTATCTACTTGCATTTTAGGTGCTTTCGAACTGCTAGGTTGGCAGGAGCTGGGACAAGCAACAGGAGCTCACTCCGTCACGCAGTCTTGAACTCACAACCTTGCGGTTGAAAGCCCAGCAACAGCAGATTAACTCGCTGCACCACCACGTCCCATAGGTGCATAGGATTGTGCTAATGTCCCCAGAAAAAAATCACCATCCTAATTTCAACACAATTTCCACATGAGACGAGCCAGGAGTGAGTACTGGTTGCATTAACCTGCATCTGTCTGTCTAATGCTCCAAGGTGTTCGTTTGCAAGGCAATAATAAAGTGCAATTAATCAAGATGACGTAAGGGGACACTTTCAACATGGAGGAGAAATGCTCCCAGCTTTTCCCGCACCACCTCTTCAGAATAAGTTCCGGGCAAACCATTTGGGTGGGCTGACAGTTATATTTGCAAGGGATCTGCATCTCATGCTCTCCATGAGCATCCACGCTGCCTGCACGCTGGCAAGGGCCATAAATTGAATGGTTAGTTTCTGCAAAATAGAAAGTGACAGAATGCTTGGCAAAATAATGAGCGCCACCATGCCTGCTAATTTCCTGACTGGAAACACAGCTTGCCACTGAAGTATAAAGCTGCACATCCAGTGCACAACATATTGGCAGCAAATGTATTTCATCCAATTCTAGCTGTTTGGGGTGTGATTAACACCGTCACCTGCAATGTAATCCTTTGCAACTTTCTTACAGTTGTCAAAACCTGTAACTACTCCAACAGAAAATTCAGATTATGCAAAATTAAAGCAGGAAATGAGGAGAGGACTAATGATTCACGAAGCACACAAGCACATTACTGTATCCAGCTCTGACTGGAGTTGTGTGCCAGGCCTGAAGACTTCCTGAAAGCATATCGTCTCCTGGAAGTGATATGTACTTTCTTTTTTCCTGCATGTGGTGTCTTTATGGATATAAGCAGTGCTGGATTTAGACTTGGTAAGGCCCTGAGGGTGCAATGCTCACCTGGAGTTAGGCCAGCAAATTTGGCTGGCACAAGGGACACTGTAAAGTTTGGTTGGATCACTCAGTCAGAGGCAGCACAGGGTACACAGGATACACAGGGGTGTGCATCCTCCCTGACTCCAAGAGTGGTCCAAACTCGCTTTATGGTGGCCCTTGTGTCAGCCAAACTTTGCTAGCCTAGCGGTGCTGGCCTAAATCCAGGTGAGCATTGCGCTCCGACAACACAATCCTATGCATGTCGACTCAGAAGTAAGTCGCATTATTCTCAATGGGGCTTATTCCCAGGAAAGTGTCTAGGATTGTAGTCTGAGTTATATGAAGCTTGTTTAAAAATCACACCATAACACTCACACACATGCACGCACGCGTGCATGCACAAATGAGGACAAATAAAATTTGTAGGCCCTTGTTGAGTGTGAGGTCCCAACCAGTGGTGTCATCTACTCTCCAGTAGACGGTACGCTGGGCGGGACTTACGTGTGATCGGCAGCCCGTCCACTCACTTCCGCTTTCTTCGCGCTCCCCGCGCGGCTTTCCCTGGCCTCGGAGGGGGTGCCTGCTTGCCAGGGGGGATGGGTGGGGGGCGCGTCGGGTGCCTGGGCGAGCAGGCGCCCCCTCCAAGGCCAGGGAAAGCCACGCGGTGAGCGGGAAGAAAGCGGAAGTGAGTGGACAGGCTGCCGATCATGCGTAAGTCCCGCCCAGCGTACCGTCTACTGGAGAGTAGATGACACCACTGGTCCTAACCCATAATTTTTCAACCCTTTTCACCTCATGGCACACAGACAATGCACTAAAATTGTAAGAGACACTTTCAGTTTTTGGACAATGGAAAAGGCACACCACACTGCCCGTGGAAGGCTCACGTCCCCCAGTGGCCTTACTAACAAATGACCCTCCCTCAAGCTCCCTTGGCACACCTGCAGTCAATTTACGACACATCAATGAGGTTGAAAATAGCTGGCCTAAGATATAGCCTCAATCTGTCATTGAATATAGATACAGGTAGATTATTCCTTATCTAGACATCCAAAATCTAGACACTTGTGTCCAAGACTTTTTTTAAAAAAACTTTCTGTTGTGTGAACACTAGAAGGTCTGGTACTCATTCCCACGTACAGGCTATAAGTTCTGTTCTCTGCCCTATAGTGTGTGCTATTGTTGAAAAAATGTCAGAGACCAGCAGACACCCAGATGGGTAACAGTGAAAAGAGCAAGAGAAAGCATTTCTCATTATATTTATGCAATTATTCCGAAATTCAGACAAATCCAAAATCTAGACACCTTCCTGTCCCAAGCACTGATAAGCCTTCTCTGTATATGCTGTTTTTCCAAATTCACCAGCCACAGTAAAAAGAGCAAGAGGAAGCATTTCTTATTATATGTATGCAATTATACAGACAAATCTGAAATCCAGACATCTTCCCATCCCAAGCAGTCCAGATAAAGGATAATCCACCTGTAGCACCAAGCCACTAGCCTCCCGATTCTATCCTGCACTGGAATAGGTAGACCAGCTGGCCTACACAGTATCTGGCACAGAGTAGGAGGTAGCTGCCACGGGCTTTCCTTTCAGCTTGCCAAACCTACACTCACACTTTCAGAGCAAAGATTCAGCAGCTACACTATTCTGATCCTTGCCCAAGGCAGGTCAGATGAACACACGGAACATGAAGATCCTTCCTTTGAACACCTTTTTTTTTCCTTCTGGAGATAGTAATGTCTTTCCCAACCATCTCAAGGACTCCATTGCTTTTAAACAAACTGTATGCTTTGTGCTTTGGCAGTTTAATATTTCACCCAGGTATCCAAGAAGCCTCTTAAGAGCATCTTCTAACTTGTCCTTGATTTCAGGAACTGCCAAGTTGATTAACATCAGCAGAGTGAGCTAAACAGTAAACACATCACATTGGATCATGCTAACTTTTACATTATTTCACGGCTTCCGTGGTTATACTGTTTCATGTGAAATTTGAGCTCCCAAGATGAAGTGCAATATTTCATGGCTCCTAAATGTGGGTGACATAAATGTGCACGAGATGCACGCAGGTGTTCATTCCACCTGTCCAGGAAAGAGTGCAGATTGTGTCTATTGCTGTGCACATGTTGAATGTCACATGGGATTCACTTCCGTGTGGAGTGAGCAACCCTCCTGGTGACACTGTACACCTTGCATGTGCATTGGAGATATTAGATATTATTTTACCCCACTTCTCCAAGGATCAAAGTGGCTTGCAAAAGGCTGGCAGGTGAACTGCCCTATCAATCTGATCATCGTGTACTCTGACCAGCAATACCAGCCTCCATTATCACAGGCTAACATCCCTTTCTAGTTTTGCTAACTCCAGTCATTTACTTGGAGTTATTAGAAATTGAACTTAAGTACTTTGGTATGTAAACTGCAGGTGGTAAAGGGCAAGGAGGTCTGGTCCAGGGAGTCAAGCCGCAATTAAGTTCAAATATAAAATACAAACGACGCAAGTTCAAGACCACCAGAAGCTTCTGTGGGCTGCAAGACTTTAAGCAAGTGACTGATAAGCGGAGATGAGCTGTCTCCAGGTAACTTCTGTTAGAGAGGAATTGTGCTGGGCCAGCTGATTTTTCAGGGAGAGCAAAGAAAGCAATTTATCAGCCAGTGTGGGAGGCAACCCGCAGCCAGCAAGGAAGACCAGATTGTGAAAGATCCATCTGAATGTTGTTATTCTTGAAGAATTAGAACCTCTTTGTTATTTGTAAAAACCCCACATGGTTTAGAAAAAAGCCTGCTTAAGTGAACCGCCTTGAACTAAAATCAAAGGAGCAATCCAATGACCAAGAAAGGCAGTATATAAATACCAGTGGTGGTATAATAATAATAATAATAATAATAATAATAATAATAATAATAATAATAATAATCAATCCATCAATCAATCAATCAATCAATCACTAGTATTTATATACCGCTTTTCAACACAAAGTTCACAAAGCGGTTTACAGGCAAATAATAACATTAAAGTTAAATGGCTCCCTGTCCCAAAAGGGCTCACAATCTAAAAGAATGGAGAATGGAGAAAAGAATGGAGCAATTGTGAAGAGGGACAATTGCTCTCCCCCTGCTAAATATAAGAGGACACCACTTGAAAAAGTGCCTCTTGCCCAGTTAGCAGGGGTTAATAATAATAATAATAATAATAATAATAATAATAATAATAATAATAATAATAATAATAATAATAATAATAATAAAATTAGCACCACTAAGCTATACCTAGGTGGGGTCATCTCATTCCAAACAATCACGTCATTTCAGAGGCATAACTAGTGCAGAGCCTGAGTGGCGCTAAGCCAAGGGGAGCACATGACTGTCCCTCAGGCTCCGCCCTAGTCACGGAGGAGGTGCTGGCAGCTTCATGCACCTGTTCCTTCTCCAGTGGAGGCTAGAAGAAGGAAAGGGGCACAAAGGTACCACAGCTATCGCTCCCTCTTCAGTTATAACCCAGAAGTGACATCACAACATTACTGCGCCCGTGTGTTGTTCCTCTGAATCCTTCACCCAGTCCCATAAGACACTTTTTTCAGTGCAGAATTTTAAATAATTGGCTCGTCTGCTCAGAATGATCTGGCCAAGCAAGGACAATGAGCTGGTTCAAGCTATACAACCAGTCACTCTAATGTGATGGGCACAAGCATGTTGCCCTCCTCTTGTCAAGCCTTTGGCTTTCTCCTATGTGCATGATATTATCTATTTTAAGGTAGTATTTAGTCGGCCTGTGAGGGTGCGTTTCAGACAAATCCCCCCCCCCAATCCCAAGGAGGGGAAGGGAGAGGGTACAGGTTGTGCCTAGGTATGTTCCTAATCTTGTATGGGCAGGGCTGCTTCGCTTTGGACAACAGCAGAACCAGTCCAAGCCTTTGGTGCATTGAGGCTAACGGTCCCTCTATGTCTCTGTCTGCCCATTCAGGGATATAAATATTAATGGACATTTCACATGCGCAACTTAGTGCCGCTATAATACATTTGTACCCATTTGTGGCCGACTCGCTCACAGAATCAATTATCTGTGCATCTCATGAATGTTGCGATTGCTTGCCAGGGTGAAAGGGAAGTGAAAAAGGTGGCTGCATATTTATAAGGCGTGAGGTCTGTACATTTTATGTCACCTTGAGAAAATCTGCACATCAGCAAACTGGACTTTTATCTCCCTCCCTCCCAAAAAATAAAATAAAACCATTGGGCTTTAAATAACAGCATTTATGTTTCTAATGCACATAATTTCTATCTAGTGTCTAGTCCTTTTCTGATGCAGTATAATCTCTGAAAATGCTTTCAGACTGATCTCCCCTGATGGGCTCCGATCAGCCTTTATGGACTGTGCTGCTGGTTGCCTGGCCTAACTTTCTTCCAGCTAAGCCAGGGGCAATCGTCATTGTGCTGCTGGCTTGCTCTGAATCAGCCAAAGACAGTCATAGCCAAGAATGGCCAGATAAATACACACTTGGGGCACTGCCAGCTCCTCCCTGAGGCCAGCAGATGTGGGCTGCATCTGCCCCAGGGGAAGATTGTGAAGGATCTGAGGGGGCTTTTCACACTTGAGTCTGCTTTCACCACCTCTGTCTAACCTGCAACCAATTCAAATCTCAACCACCTGGTTCCCACTTGCTCAAGCGAGAAGTTGATTATTCCCCTCAGGGGCGGACCTAGTCATAATGGTGCCCGGGGGACCCAACAGAAGTGCGCCTCCATGGGAGCCCAGGTCTACCCATTGGGACCAGCCGCGAGTAGACCTGGGCTCCCCTCAAGAGCGCCCAGGTCTACCCATTAGAAACGGCCCCAGGTAGACCTGGGCTCCCCTCGAGGGAGCCCAGTTCTACTCGCAGCTGGTCCCAATGGGTAGACCTGGGCTCTGGAGCCCAGGTCTACCCGCACAATGTTGTGGGGGCCACTGGTGCCCCCCTAGACGGCCCCAAGACAGCGCCCAGGGCTCTTGCCCCCCCTGCCACCCCCTAGATCCGCCACTGATTCCCCTCCCACTGTGTTCCTTGCACACAATTGTCAAATGTGGAAGTGTGAGATGTCCAGTTTTCTTAACAGGGACATATGTATTTATGTATGTATGTGTATATGTTATCCAGAGCGCTAATCCTAACCTGGTGTTAGGCAGGCACAGTTAAGCCAGCAAAGTTTGGCCGGCACAAGGGACACCATAAAGCACATTTAGACCACTCTCGGAATCAAAGAGGCCAGCACACAGACATACGCCATCCTCACTGTTGCCCTGAGTGCTTCAAGCATGCTTTAAGATGTCCCTTGCGCCAGCCGAACTTTGCTGGCCTAACTGTGCTGGCCTAACTCCAGGTTAGGATTGTGCTCCCGGTTTGCGTCCATTTGAATGCTTAACGTATGCATATGTATACTTTACTTTCCCGAAAACTTTATTGGCATATATAGTTGATACATAACAATATAACAAAATGTTACATACTCAAGGTAAAAGAGGGTAGTGGATAGAAGAAGGGGTTAGTTTAAGAATCGCAGATAAATAGCTCGCTACTGCTACTGTGAGGGGAGCATATCCATCACTCATAAAAGTAGGAAGAAGGTCATTAGGAGAGCCAGAAAAAGAAGAAAGCCAAGGTTCACGGTGAATATTGCGGAGGTGTTGATGGGCGGAGCATTGAAAAAGAATATTATATGAAACATAGTATCAGGGGACACATGACAAAAAAGACAAAGCCTTTTATCTCGAGGAATATTAAGAAAACGGCCTTATGCATATATATATATATATGTACAAGTATATCTTAAGCATTCAAATGGACACAGAAAAAAGAAAGCAACTTGATGCCTACATCAGTGGCGCATTGCATGAGAAATCAAGGTAGATGTTGATGCCCAGAAAAAAATGTGGTTAGTTTGTCATTAAGGGACAGGCAGCCCAATCCTAACCTGTGAAGGAGCAGGCTGGTTTGCTGGCTACATCCTACACAGGGTAGGAGGAAGCTGGAGCTGCGGGGCAAGGGAACATTTGTCCCTTTACCTCCAGGTAAGCCCCAGGTAGTCCTATGGGGCTGCTTGGACTTGCATGTGCTAAATGGCAGGGACATGTCCAAGTGGCCTGATTGGGGATGGACTGCCCTGGGACGGGGGTTAGGATCCTCCCTGAGCCAACACAGCCACAGGGCCACCCTCCCCTGCCCCTTTCTGCCTCCCTCCTACCAGCGATGGGATTCACAAATTGACAAGGGGAACACTGGGCGGGACTTAGGCGGGACTTCCGCTTGAGTGGCAGCCCGTCCGCAGCGTTCCACAGCCGTCCTGTCCTCGGGGGGGCTCCCACTCGCCACGAGGGACAGGTGAAGGTCGCGCCGGGTGCCTGGGCAAGCAGCGGTGGGGCGCGCTAACTGGGGGCAGCCCCCCTGAGGCCAGGACAGCTGCGGAACGCTGTGGATGGGCAGCCAATCACGCGGAAGCCCCGCGTTAGTCCCGCCCCGCGTTCCCCTTGTCAATCTGTGAATCCCATCGCTGCCTCCCACCCCTCCCCTCCACCCTCCCAAGCCCTTGTGCTGGCTGAGCTTGGCCATCTCAAGGGTGACTCACCTCCCAGCCTTCGAGGCCCACCAAAATATGATTCTGCATTGTCTCCCCTCCCTTTCCTTACCAGCATATGCAACATAAGCCATTGCCTGACCTTGAATTGTGGATTTTCCTTCCAAGCTGCTGAGCTCTCCCAGCCGCCAAGGCTTATTTTCTGCTCAGCTGAAGCCTGTGCTCTAATTCTGGCCACCTCCGTTGGCTTCAAAAAGCTCGGTTTCTAACACCTACAGCTTGGGGCCCCCGTTGCACCTCCCCTCCAGGCAAACGGACTTCTGAAGGCCCAGGACTTCAAAGGAGAGCCTGCGTGGCTGCCTGAGCTGCCTGCGGAGTGAGGGTCTTTCTATTCCCAGGGTGGGGATTGAGCTCCCCTCAGGCTCAGCTTAAAGGGAGGAGTGCTGTGAACAAGACGTTCCTTTTTGCTTTCGATCCAGCCTGAAGAAGGGCTCGAGGGACCTCCGAGGCTTGCACACTTTTGAAGGAAGTTGTTTAAGCCAACAAAGGTCTCGGTCCTCCTGCCACTTGTGGCTTCTTCCTGAGAAGAGCGACAAAACCTCACTTGGCACTTTGTTTTGCAGCAATATTGTTTCAATATTGGTCGGGTCAAAGTTGGGACGATTTGCAGGGGAAGAGTAACAACATAAGAACATAGAAAGAGCCCTGCTGGATCAGGCCAAAGTCCCATCTAGTCCAGCTTCCTGTATCTCACAGTGGCCCACCAGATCCCTCAGGGAGCACACAAGACAACACAGAGCACACAGAGGCCTGCATTCTGTTGCCACTCCCTTGCGCCTGGCATTCTGAGGTAAATTCTGAGGTAAACACACTGGTGGCTAGTCAAGATCCTCCACAGCGTTTCTCTTTGACAGCCACCAGAACCGGATGCTCCTCTTTAGAAATGTACTCATAGGAGGAGCCCCACTGGGTCAGGCCAAAGCCCATCTAGTCCAACTTCCTGTATTTATTTATTTATTTATTTATTTATTTATTTATTTATGGGATATATACCCTGCATTTCTGCCCCATGGGTACCTAAGGCGGCTTACAACATCAAAAACACAATAACATTAAAATAAAATGTATCTCACAGTGGCCCACCAGATGCCTCAGGGATTACATGAGACAACAAGATGCCTGCATCCTCTTGCCATCACCTTGCACCTGGCATTCTGAAGTAGCCTAACGTAGGTAGGTTGTCCCACCCATCATGGCCTATAGCCCACGATGGACTTTTCCTCCAGAAATCTGTCCAATTCTCTTTTAAAGGCACCTAGGCCAGATGCCACCTCCTGTGGCAAGGAGTTTCACAGATTAATTATCTGCTGGCAAAAAGTATTTCCTTTTATCCATTCTAACTGTCCGAACACTAAATTTTAGTGGATGTCCCCTGGTTCTGGTGTTGTGAGAGAGGGAAAAGAACCTCCCTCTATCCACTCTGTCCATCCCATGCATAATTATTTTACATCTCAATCAAGTCCCCGCTCAGGCGCCTTTTTTCTAGACTCACAAAGCAGCAGTCTTTCTTAATAAAGGAGGTGTGCCAGCCCTGTAATCATTTTCATTGCTTTACTGTAGAATTCAGTGCCCTTTGCACCAGGTCATCACATACACATGTAGCACTCCAGATGTGCTGGAAAGCGCTCCCAAACATATGACTTGCGTGAAAGTGAAAAAAAGACTTTTTTTTTTAATTGGACATTACAGTTTGCAGATATGAATAATCTCAAATAATACTTTCTTCCAGTACACTGACCTACAGCCCAATCCTGCCTAAGCACTATGCCAGAGGAACACCTGTCATTAGCAGGAATTGTCACAAAAACTCCACAGAGTGCTTTGTGTTGGTGCTAGCAGAGGATGCACCAGAACCTTCCTGCATGCACAGCAGCTGCTGGGATGACCACCGGAGAAGGTAAGTCCAGCATCGTGGTGGGGAAGGGCAGGGGAAGGGCAGGGAGGGGGTGGATTGGGAAAGAGATGGGGCAAGGTTGGGAGGATTGGGCCTGTGAATGGATGGGATTGGTGGAGCCAGCATATGGCATAGCCTAACCCTTTCCTTGGTCTTGATCAACCCTTTCCCTGATCCACCTGCACAGATCAACCCACATTTGTTCCCTTGCCCGAAAAAGCCAAAAACCAGTTGCAGCATACATCAGTAGCCTGGTTGCCAAGTGGGAATTTAGGTAGGATTAATTGGAAGACATTTTACAAAACAATATAAATACAGTGGGACCTCGGTATCCACTGGTTTGACCAACCACTCTAACAGGGGTCCAACTTTAAATGCCTTGTAAAAAGGGGAAAAACTGGCCCAAATCCCATTTCCTCCCTTCCTACATTCCACTAGATTCCATTATTCACCCCAACTAGTGGCTGAAGGTGGTACAGCATTTATACTAATGCATTATAGGGCGACACTGGAGGAACAAGGAACCTGGAAGTGGGCCTTTAACGTTATTTTTCTATTGATTTCAGTGTCCACTGATTTTGGTGTCCACTGGATTTTGGCGTTCCAGAACAGAACGCCAGTAGATAATGAGGTACAACTGTATTCAGCCCTAGATGATAATGAGCAAATATATATTATCTACATCCAGGAAACAGAGGAAGGAGGGAAAAGGAAGAAGAGGAAGGCACAGGAAAAAGAGCAAGAAAAGCAAGCTGCTTTCATAGAATCATAGACTTGGAAGGGACCTACAAGGTCATCTAGTCCAACCCCCTGCCTCTAGCAGGAAATCCTCCTAGAGCAGGTCCAGCAGCTGCCTGTCAAGCCTTTGCTTGAAGGTCTCCAGTGAGGGAGAATCTACCACCTCCCTCGGCAATCTGTTCCACTGTCGAACCACCTTATCGTCAAGGAATTCTTCCCGATGTCCAATCGGAATCTCCTTCCTCTCTTGCAGTTTGTACCCATTGGACCTAGTTCTACTATCAAAGGCAGGTGAGAACAAATTTGTCCCTTCTTCCTTATGACAGCCCTGCTATCATATCCTTTCTCAGGCTTCTCTTCTCGGGCTAAATGTACCAAGTTCCCTCAACCTTTCCTCAGAGGACTTGTTTTCCAGCCCCCTGATCATTTTTGTTGCATACTTATTGCAACTTCGTTGCATCATTTTTCCAAGTATACTTATCTGGAAGCAGGGGCGCCGACTTGCCCCGAACATTGGGGGGTGCTGATTAGCCACACTTCCTGACATAGCCATGTCCGACGTGCCCATGCCCCCTGATGTTAGCCACACCTGATGTGGCCACGCCCCCTGATGTAGCCACGAAGTTGCTCAGAAGGAACGCGATGACAGGCAGCCTTCCCTTCCGAGCCCACATCGCCGCAATCGCACGCCCTGGTCTCAGGAAAGGGTGCTGCGGCCCTGCAGAAGGCTCCCCCAAGGCTGAGGCGTGCGCTGAACATGGGGGTGCCCCACTTGTTGGGAGTGCCCAACATTGTGGGTGCTGAGCACCCATGGGAAAATTATTGGGGGTGCTGTCAGCCTACCAGCACCCACGGAGTTGGTCTTCCTGTCTGGAAGTGAGTTGCCCTGACATCATTGGCCTTGCTTCCACATAAACATATTTATGTTCAGGCAGTAAGACAGAAAAAAAAATACAATAATGCTACTTTTCAATGTTGTTACAAATCCTGCTATCAAATATGGTGAAGAGAACAAAATCTATTCCATATCTGTTGGCAAGTGAGAACTAAAGCACTGGGGATGGAATAGGTGCTTGTCTTCCACTGTAGCTATTTTAACACTGCACAAATTAAAGTGGATCTTTCTAACCCTTCAGCGTGTCAAGACAAAAGGTTGCGGAATGTACCAGCCATGTGCAGACAATAGTCTGCAAATACAGTGGAAGTGGAGGAAGAAAGGATATTTCTGTGTCTATTGACTGAAAAAAGCCTAGAAAGTCAATACAGCTACTGGCCCCTGCCCCTTGGTACTACAATGCCTTTTCGCACACAGTTCGTCGAACAAATATTAGGTAAAGGCCACTGTAATATGGACAGCCCAATCCACTACCCAGATAGCCCAGGATGCTACACAAACAAGCACATGTAACCAGTGGTGGGATTCAAATAAATTAACAACCGGTTCTATGTCCTTCAGGGCCATCCGCTGCCTTTCTTCCCTCTCCCAACCTAAAATTAGCAACCAGTTCTGCAGAATAGGTGAGAACTGGCTGAATTTCACCACTGCATGTAACCAATATAGCTCTGCCAACAGAAGCTATTATGCTTTCTACCTTTGGGATAGCAGACAACCATTTGCTTGCACTCCCTACTCAAGGCACAAACAAGGGCCGCTTGACCCGGTTGCAGATTGACTAGACAATATAGCTGTGAGCATTTTCCACTCTTGTTCCATGTGCCCTTCTTGGTTTCTAGCCAGGAGTTAGGGGTGTGTGTGTGGGGGGGGGTGAACCACAGCTAGGTAGAGAAAGAGCAGCAATCCATGATGTAGCCAGGGGGGTAGCTAATGAAAGTATAGCTCAGTGAAGAGTGCAAAATGTTGCCCCAGAAGTGATGTCACAACAGGAAGTGATGTCATAAGAACATAAGAAGAGCCCTGCTGGATCAGGCCAAAGCCCCATCTAGTCCAGCTTCGTGCACCAGGTACATCAGGGAGCACAGGAGACAACAAAAGTTGTATTTTCGTTTTCTCTGGGTTTTTTACTGTGACTGTTGATCAAATAAAGATATTACACTCTGGTTGCTTGCATTGCTTTCTGCATTCAGTTACTTTCCAATGATATATAACATGATGACATTATTCATGCATACCAAGATTTTCACAATTTTGGTCACTAATGTCAAGCTCAGCTTGTTGCCTCCCTAAAACTTGTTGCCTGGTGCAGTTGCACCCCCTGCACTTCTTTAGCTACGCCCCTGTTTGTAGCTGTGCCTATTTTGGGGGCTTTGCTTCCTCATTGCTTTGCTTGCCTGCATGGATCACTGCCCTCCTCTCGCCAATCCCTGAGCCGCCCCATCAGTGGAGGAGGTGCTGGGCAGGTGAAACAGGACCGGTGCTGCATGCTGTGCTGATCAGCACCCCCATGTTGGCACTAAGTGTGCAGTATCAATGCAACCCCATTGCGTCAACGCTGCACAGGACGTAGGATTGTGCTGCCCAGCAGGGAAGGGGGTTAGGGATATTGTCAGCCCTTCATCAACTGTGTCTCTGTGTTGTGTTACCACACTCATGTGAATTGCTGCTGAGAAGTGACACTACACATAATGCAATCCTGTTGGTTCAGATGTCATTTGCTCCATACAGCTGTGACTACAGGGGCATTCAATGGGCCATTGAATCAATAATGTCGCATTGGTTTGGTATAAAGCGAGTCCTGGCTTTGAATCAATGCATGGTATGGCAGCTATACACGAGAGTGGGCCTGCACATGTCTGTATCTACATATAGAACTTAGCAGAGCCAGTCTTAAGCCAATGTGACCAGTGTCATCACATTGGGCCTTGCGGTTTAGGGGCCCCCACACCAGCACAGCAAGCATATAGCCTGCTGCTGCATCCGGGATCTCTATGGGCTGTAAGTCAGTGGGGCGAGCAGAGCAGCTTCACCTTGGGCCCTTTCTCCTGCCCCTGCCTCCAAACTGCCCAAAATGGGCCTCCTGGAAGTAGTTGGCGATGACGTCATCATGTCACCACCAACTATTTCCAGGTGCCACACATGACACCACTAGTGCTTTTCGTGGTGCCTGCCCCCCCCCGGCAAAAACGCCCTGCATTGGACTCCACTGCTCCTAGAGCCAGCCCTGGAACTTAGCATGAGTCAGCTTTGTCTTTTGTCACAAGCAATTAATGGGTGGTGTATAAAAAGACCATCTGCATTTGTTGTGAGGTGGTATCAGCATGCACTGATCTAGGTTGAGGCAGAGCGACTCTAAACTATGGGTGTCATGTTCAGAGAACATTGTAAGAGTCTGCCGTCTTTCTAGAAGTTTCACATCATCAACATTCTTCTGCACTCTTGAGCAGAGTTTTTGTATGCCCTAAAAGGCCTAGAGAATAACAGTGTATGAGGATGTCCTGCCTGAGCAGGCCGTCATTCATCTCCCTGAAACTGCCGGTTGGATATTTTCAAAATGTTGACTCCCTGTCTAATAGAAGCTGACATGAGCTTTTCTAATCCATTTCCCAAACAGTCATTTCCTAGTAATCAGTCTCATATATCACTCATCTGTGTTGTATTTATCTGCAGGTGGTCATAAGGATTTCAAACCTTAAGCCCAAACAATCTGTCATTACTCGTTTATGTGGAAATGACTTCCAGTGACCACAGCGAAATAATTATTCCCTCCCCCCCCCCCCCCCCCCGCCCACCCCCCCCTCTCTCTCTCTCTCTCTCTCTCTCTGTGTGTGTGTGTGTGTGTGTGTGTGTGTGTGTGTGTGTGTTTAAACAGAGCTAAACTTATATGCCGGGCGCAGCTAACTAAAGTGTAGTCCAGTGCAGAAGGCAAAATGTTGCCCTGGAAGTGACGTCACAATAGGAGGTGACGTCACAGTTGTATTTTCATTTCCTTTGGGTTTTTTTGGCCCTAACTGTTGATCAAATGAATATATCACACTCAGGTTTGTTGCGTTGCTTTCTGCATTAAATTACCTTTCCAATGATATATAACATGGTGGTATTGTTCATACATACCAAGGTTTTCACCATTTTGGCCACTAGTGTCAAGCTCAGCTTGTTGCCCCCCTAAAGCTTGTTGCCCGGTGCAGTTGCACCCCCCTGCACTTCTTTAGCTATGCCCCTACTATATGCAGACATTTTAGGGGCAGTGTTCAGAGGGCTCACAGGCTGCTCCCAGACATTCACATATACCCTGAACCACTCACATATACCCTGAGCTCTTTTAGTATGTTACATGCTTTCCCTATGAGTATCCACTGCAACAACATAGGTGAGGGTAGTTGCATGGGCTACTCCTAGCCATTTCAGAACCCATCAGAGAGAAATACAGAGACAGAGAGATAGAGCGAGAGAGAGAGAGAGAGAGAATGAGAACCAATCAAGAGGAGAAAAATTGAGCCACCCCATATGACTATGGCCTTCACACTACAGGTTCATGGCATAGCTTCATGGTGATCTCCTTGGGCATATGCCACAGGGTATATCCAAAGAGGAAAAAGGGATGAGGAGGCTTGTGAAAGAGGGGATAAGATCCAGTGTACAACATTGCCACCTGAGCCACCCTTCCTGCTGCCCCACCCCATTACTCCCCCTAAAAGGTAAAGGTAAAGGTTTCCCCATGACCAAATTATCTAGTTGTGACCGACTGTAGGGGGCGGTGCTCATCTCCGTTTCAAAGCCTGTAGAGCTGGTGTTTTGTCCGAGGACAAGCTTCTGTGGTCATGTGGCCGGCATGACTCTACGCCATAGCGCACGGAACGCCGCTACCTTCCTACCAAAGTGGTCCCTATTTATCTACTTGCATGTAGGTGCTTTTGAACTGCTAGGTTGGCAGGAGCTGGGACAAGCAACAGGAGCTCACTCCGTCACACAGTCTTGAACTCACAACCTTGCGGTCGAAAGCCCAGCAACAGCGGATTAACCCGCTGCGCCACCATGTCCCGTTACTCCCCCTACCCACCGAGAAATGCCCCTGTTCCTCCCACTGCCTACTCACCAGTACCCATGGACTGTGGCTACTCTGTCAGCCTGCACAAATTGTTGCCAGTCATTGCACAGGTGGCCTCATAGTGCTCACCAATGGAACATCATATCTGCCGGCATCTCCAGACTTCTGTCTGCAGACAGGACTGGGCGATAAGAGTCATAATGAATTGATCAATGTTTACTGTTTAGTATGTGTTAAGTATGAAAGTAGTGCAATTATTTAAAGTACAGTAACGTATCAAACCTGAGAGCCTCTTTTCCAGGCAAGCGTATTCAGAGCAGACAGATGTTGGACTAAACCAAAATATGATGGAAGTTCTTTTCAGGCTGACGGTTGCCTGGGGCATTCAGAAAGCCAAAGAAGGTGCCCTCGATTCAATTACTATTCATTTTGTCAAATTGTGATGGCAGAAAATGCAAATGACAAGCTGAGAAATGTCACTGCATTAGCTTGATCTAGATAGCATCACTTTTGAAAAGCACGATAGGCAGTGGTGTCATTCAAATGATTTAGGAACAGGAACTCACTTTTGATTGGCACTTGTCGGGAACCCGGAACCAGCCACGGAGCCCGTTAGGATCCGGAACGCCCGTTCTGGTCCGTTCCCCCTGAATGACATCACTGACGATAGGCATGGTTTCATTCCAATTATATTGCATGATGGGTCATAGCATTGATACATGTTCTACCCATCACGGCTGGAAGTTGTTGCTGTGCCATCCAATATTTTAGCTGCTCCACCTGATCGCCACATGAGCAGGTTCATCTTTCCTGGGGCATGTGTGTATGTACATAATGCAAGGTGTGAACAAATCCCACAGTCCTGGAAGCTGTTACTAGGACCTGCCAGCTACATCCCTAGAAACCCTGTTCAATCATTTTGTATCCTTGTTGATAGTTGAAACAGATAACATGGAACAGCAAATGTCATGGGCAGTCCTTCCAATAAATGCTTAAAATTGACTCTCCTTTTCATCTCTCTGAACAGTGGTTCCAAAACTGTGGGTTGGGACCAGTAGTGTCATTCAGTAACAAGGAGACGGAACGCGAGGCGGGACTTACCGCCTGATTGGCTGCCTGTTTTTGACGCGTCGCCGCCTTGCCGAGCGCCGCGCGGGCACCCCTGGCTTTGGAGGGGGTGCCCGCTTGCCTAGGTGGCGCGCTGGGTGCTTAGGAGAGCCGCGGTGGGGCGCGCCACCCGGAAGGAGTCCCCGCGGCGGAAAGGCAGGCGGCGACGCATCGCAGGCTCCCTGTCAATCAAGGGGTAAGTCCCGCCTCGCGTTCCGTCTCCTTGTTACTGAATGACACTACTGGTTGGGACCCACCAGTGGGTAATGAGCCAGTTTCAGGTGGGTCGCAAAGCACCTACAGCAGCCATATTGAAAATATGAGAAGATGGGATGCTGAAAAGGGAGAGGGCTGTGTGCCTGTTTTGCTTGTGTCAAGACTGTAAATCGGTGTGTTTTTTCCCCGTTCTGATTCACTTCGCTATTGGAAAATGGCTGAGAAAGAACCCAATTTATTGCTGCATTCTCAGCAAAGCAGCAGACTCTGATGTCACAATGACAGTACTTCTAGCCATGACATCACTTCTGGTGGGTCCTGGACAGATTATTATTCTAAAAAGTGGGTCCTGGTGCTAAAAAGTTTGAGAACCACTGCTTATAACATTGCATCTGAATGGCAAAGTACATATGGAAAGACAACATAGTGGAATGTCAAAATTTACCAGTGAAGGTGTTGAATAGACCAGTAGTCCAAGTCAAAAATGCTAATTTTGATATTCTTATTTTTCTTTTGCAACAAATCTATAGATATAGACTTAGAAACTTTCCCGTTTTTTTTCCTTTTTTCTCCTTTCCCATTTCTTTCCTTCCTTTTGAAACATGGTGTTTTTTGAATTTGCTTGCAAGCCAAGATTTGCTTTGTCCGTGCTTTGCAATTGTCGTTGTGTTCTCTTGCGCACAGCAGAAAAGGAAACCTTCACACACCATTTCATTCCTTCCCGATTGGGTCCCACTCTTTTGATGTTTAGAAAATGTGCCA
The DNA here is from genome assembly GCA_029204185.1 of Lerista edwardsae. Taxonomy (NCBI): domain Eukaryota; kingdom Metazoa; phylum Chordata; class Lepidosauria; order Squamata; family Scincidae; genus Lerista; species Lerista edwardsae. Next base: position 3,164,816 of record JAJKFI010000024.1, read on the forward strand.
CATTAAAGAAGCAAAGACACTTGCGTCTTGCAAGATTAAATCCCCTTTGCATCGTTGAAAAGTCCTGGACTGCTTTGTAAACACGTGGAAGGCCGGAATAATGCTCATTTTCCTTGCACTTAGTTCTGACTTTACAAAGGCTGCGTGCAGCATGGGCCGCAGTCAGGCATTATGATTTAGTTAATCATAAACTTCTAGAGATGTCAGGATCTCTTATTACACAGGATAGCATTTCAGTTGTCTGCACTGCTATTACCACTAACCTTTCCTTCTGCCTGACTCTCCTTTTCTTTCTCTTCCAAATCTTCACAGCATATCTTTTCAAGTCTGCCGCACAGCATGGCTCATCAATAAAAAGAGGCACAGGCACTTGGTAACCATTAAAACTCTATCCAAGACATTTTTGGACCATTGTCAAAACCCTTCCAAAACCCTGGGCCTGGATTAAAAAAAAGAAAGAAACAGATGTATGGCAAAACCATGTGCCAAGCTGGATTGATTTATAACCAGGCAACTATATTTTTTAATGCTTGATCAAAGATAAGCCTTTCCAAATGCCTTACACAAGCATAGAGTTGGAAGGGACCTGTGAGCAGAGGTGGAGGGAGGGTGCTGCTGGGGGTGGCAAGTGCCATGGGCACCAGCAGTGGTGAGGTGCAGCAGCGCAGGAAAACCCATGCGCTTTTTGCCCCACCCGCTGTCCCTTGTCCGATCACTCCTCAATGGAGCAATTTCAGGCACAGGGAAGCATGGCCGGGTGATGCATTTGGGACAAGGCAGATGCATTTGGGACACTCGAGGCGCATCATGTGTGCCCCTGGGCGCACAGCAAGCCAGGAATGGCTCTGTCTACGAGGTCACATAGTCCAACCCCCTACCTGTAGCAGGAAAGCCTCTTATCACACCTCCAACAGGTGCCTGTTGAGCCTCTGGCTTGAAGATTTCCAGTGAAGGCACTCTGCCAGAAGATCTCCAGATACCCACCACCTCCCTTGGCTATTTGTTCCCCTCCTGAACCACGTTTACTCCCCAGAATTTCTTCCTGATCATCAATGGGAATCTCTTCTCCTGCAGTTTGTACCCAAGAGCATGTTATTCCTTTTACCCGGCAATGTGTCTTACTGTGCTTTACTTAGTCGTACACTCTTAAATGCCAGCCACTTCATCCCCTATAGTTTACTTAACGTTTTCTACCAATGATGAGTTAGAGCAATATTGGTAGAAATGCAATCTCTAGTGCATCATAGGTAGAACATTTAGGTCCAGTGTCTGCAAGAGGTAACGATCCAGGTCAACCTAAGAGGTCCATCAGTGAGTTGATGTTTCAGATTAAACTTCTCAATACTTTTTTTTTTTAATATGGACAACTCAGCTCTCTTCTGAAGACAGTTGCATTTTCCCTTATGTGTCCTGAACCGTGTTGTGTAATCAGCTTCAACTCTATTGAAAGGCACATGTTTCATTCTGTGTTGTGGGTTTCCCCAAGAAATGAAACAGCAAACTCAAGATCCTTTGCAAGAATCCCAAGTAGCCTTTATTTCAGCGCTGGGTGTTCTGACAAGATCTCCTGTCTCCATATGTCAGGCACAAATTGATACAAGCTGCTTTCTGATTTTATAGGCAAAAAGGAGTTTTCCCTTTATCTGGGTTTTTCCTGTACTTATTTGCATTTCATTACATCATTGTACACATCTTTGCAGTTTCTCATGACTTTCTCATTACAGCAGCAGATTAATATTAGCATGGTACATTGTACAATCAGCAAGTTCCTAATACACGTGTTTATCAGTGACATGAATCTTGCAGGTTTTTGCTTATTAGTGCAAACATAGGCTGGAAATCCCCCCATTACATTGTTGCCTTTATGTGAACATAAGCATTAGCTGTAGCCTGTTTCCTGACTGCAGTTTATTCTGGAACTTCTTTTTAGGAAAACAGCGTTACTTCCTTATTTCTCAGGCTACAAGCTGCCTGTAATTTTTCAGCTTTATGACAAGCCGTGGGGGTGGGGGTGATTTGATTGGTTTCAAAAATGTCTTTCTTTAATCACAATATATTAATTTTGTTAAGGCATATATGTGCCCCTTGTTGCAGTTTCTCAGCTCACAGTCCAGTACTGATAGAAACTGGCAT
>JAJKFI010000024.1:3187095-3210686 GCA_029204185.1 Lerista edwardsae
GTTAAAAGGTATTTGTTACTTCCGGGGGGTGGGGTGGGAGTTTCTTGTCATCTTCTCTATACCATTTCAATAATTGGGTGAACAGCTTCTATTTGTACCTTTGAGTGCCAACCTCAATCTCAGGAAAACAACCATCTCTTCCTCAGTTGCCCTCCTGCTTCTCCATTTATAAAGCTCTGATTTAGATTAATAGGTGTCATGATCTCATCACAAAAAAATATTTGGAAAGGGAGAGTCCAATTAGTCTTTATCACAATGAATTAACCTTTGCTTATATAGCAACGTTAATCAGTGCACTCGCGCGAGTGCTCCAATGTTGAACACATGCTGTAATTGTGCCCTTTTTTGCTGTTTCAGGTACAACAAAGAAATCAGATGCCAGGATGGCTATATGATAATATTTTCCGCCTAAAGCAGTGGTTCTCAAACTTTTTGGACCAGGACCCACTTTTTAGAATGGCACTTGTGTTGGGACCAGTGATGTCATTCAGGGCGAACGGACCAGAACGGGCGTTCCGGATCCTAACGGGCTCCGTGGCTGGTTCCGGGTTCCCGACAAGTGCCAATCAAAAGTGAATTCCTGTTCCTAAATCATTTGAATGACACCACTGGTTGGGACCCACCGGACGTGATGTCATTAACCTGGAAGTGATGTCATAGCCGGAAGTGCCATCATCAAGCAGAAAGTGCTGTCAGTGCAATGTAATCAAATGACACTCCTAGACTGCAAACCGGCATTCTTGGACTGAAGCAATTGCACAACCATGAAACCTCTTTGACAGAAAACAAGATTAGGACAAAATAGGATGTAAAAGCACTGAAGTGATAACGATTTTAAAAAAAAACATCATTTGAAATTTCAAACTGTTAACACTCACAAAAGAAATATAGCAAGAGAAAGATCTGCAGTTTCCAAGATGGCTGCTCCCAGATTTCCGCAACCCGCCCTGATATCAAGCCATGACCCACCAAGTGGGTCCTGATCCACAGTTTGAATAACACTGCCCTAAAGGATACAGGCAGCCCAATCCTATGGTTCCTGGTGCCCATGGCTCCAGAAATGGTTACTGCTGGATCCTATAGGTGCTGGGACACCTATGGAGGTCTCCTTGGGGTAAGGGAATGTTTGTTCCCTTACCTTGGGGAGACTGCAGCTGGTGGTAATGAGTCTCCTTGGCTATTGAAAGGACATGGATTGAGGAGGCCCATGTCAAGCTGTCCAGCTGGGGAGGGAGGATAGTTTATGGCTAGGGGAAGTTTGTTTCTGTTGAAAACTGCCTTTTGGGCATTAGCAAGCTCCTTTTGTTGGTTAAATATTTGAATAAAAACACAAAGCACTACATTTTGGTGTTTAAGATATTTTCCAGAAATTTTTCCAATTAGAAATCAATCAATCAATCAATCAATCAATCAATCAATCAATCAATCAGTATTTACTTACCGCTTTTCAACACAAAGTTCACTGACATAATATTGTGGCTGCATCTGCTGACACTGTATCACCTACCTAATGTACTTAGAGCATTTAAAATTAATAAAAATGAGAACCTGGAATGAGAAAGTAGAATAAAAACAGATCACTGCAATTGGCTATTTTTAATCAAGAAATTTTGGAAAAAAAATCCCCCCCTGCAACACACACACACACACACACACACACACACACACCCCTAGTTATAGCTACAAAGGCTACTGCGATCAGGACAGTGGTCAGGACTCAGAATCTTTTATTCTTTGCCTTGCAGAGGAATTAGGGATAGAGCTTGGTTATTTCATTATCCCACCCCCCAGGTCTGCCATAACTTCAGCACTGCTTGTAGCTTCAATATTAATCGCAACAGCATACTGATGGCATTGTGACTGTCACCACTTCTTCCCCATCTCCTGTCTGTAGGAAAGCAGACTCCTGCCTGCGACCAGTTTCTACATTCTGAACAGAACAGCAATTATTAATCACAATCACAATCTGAATCTCAATTACAGGATTCAAGTAACATACAGAACAAATCAGGCAGTTAAATGTTTTCGCAATAAACCCACACAATGAAACGGCACAGTGAAATCAGAAGTTCGTTCGCCCATAGAAATCAGTATGTATAAGAAAGGAAGGAAGCCACACAAAATATACCTACAGAGCTCTAAATTAGAAGAGCATTAACAGGGGCTGTCTCATTCATTGCAATATTGTGATTGCTTTGGGCACAGAGAGGATGCCCCTCACTTGCAAATTCAAGTGAATTTCACCTGGAACATTCCGCAACACTGGAGTGAATGGTCTTCTATGGATGGAAGAGCCATTTGCGACTGTTAAAGCAAACCGGATGCATCTCCTCCACTTTGCCTTAGCAGCCACAAATGGCTTTGAAGTGGAGGGGGGAGGGTCCACTTTACACAGGAGCCTAAAAACTTGGCATTTTGCCCCCCTCCCTCTAGGACAGTGGTCTGGGAACAGGGGTAAATTACCCCAAATGGGGTAAAAATGAAATTCATGGGGGAAATGGATGGTCGCGCTGCCAAGACACAGCCGGGCATGCATATGAATCTATATGCATGCCCGGCTGTGTCTTGGCAGTGCAACCATCCATTACCCCCGTTCTGGTTCAGTTGCTGGCTGGCTGGCTCCATTTTGTTTTGTTTTGTTTGTTTTGCTCCGCCCACTTTCGCTGGCCGGCAAAATGCGCCCCAGACTGCTCTGCGCCTGCTCTGCTTTTCACACCACGGCAGTTTAGAGCACGTGGACGCAGCGAGGAGAGCAGCAGAGTGGCAGCGCGTTGGACCTGAGTGGCAGCGGAGAGCGGCAGTGAAGAGGCAAGCCAGGGACGGCCAGGCATCGGAAGTGAGGGAAGGCACACGTCTTTCCCCCACCCCCGCCTCCATTGCCCTGCCAGGGCACGTGTCTTCCTCCCCCCTCCGTTGCCCTGCCGGGGGGAACTGCGCACCCCTTGCTCAGGCTTCTTGCAGAACACGCCGCCCCATCATTTCAATTGCTGCCCAAGGCCAGATGCAGCGCTTCTTTAATGTCCCAAAGTGTCCGTGTGTGATGGAAGGTGTCTCCTAAGACTGGGTGCTGTTGCCAGGGGAGGGGCTGATTGGAACGGAGGTTTTTTAAAAAATTGATTGCCTAAGAGTGCAAGTCTATGAATGTCTACTCAGAAGTAAGTTCCATTATAGTAAATGGCACTTACTCCTGGGTAAGTATTAATAGGATTACACCCATCTTAATTAAAACTGCAGTCCAATGCACACACTGCCCCAGGAGTAAAGCACATTGAATTCAATCTGACTTACTTCTGAGCAAACAGAAGTTGACAGACGCCGGCTGGCCACTGAACGTAAGGAGCCTGCAGGCTGGGGTAAACGCGACTGGCTGCAGAGTAACAGTCTGAGCTGACACCAGACTGTCCTCCCCCTCAACTTGTAGCCCAGTGCAACGATCCTCTGATCCGGACTGGGGCTCAGCGTGTCATGGGGTGTGTAGGGCACGTGCGCGTGCGCAGGACACCAAAGTGTAGCGCCAGGCAAGCATACAGAGTGAGGCGAGGCGAGAAGGAAAGCGAGCTGCAGGAGACAAAATGTAGGAACGCTTGCTGCATTTCTGTATTAGTACTATTTGCCTTCTCCAGAATGGAAAAGCAGATACTGTGCTGCTAAGTTGCATAGCCCCCTTTGTATTAGCACACATTAGGAATGGCCCTTGCCTTCTCCACAGCTATGTTTCTGTGAAGTGGGGAGGGGAGGGGAGGGGGGTCAAACTAATCGGGCAGCAGATGTATTTATTTTGCTCCCATTCATCCTGTTAATATTTAAAGTAGAGAGGATCTAATTTTTTACATTAAGAGATGTTTGTATGAGGCGAGCTGAATCTCCTTACCTACATGCGCACTCCTTGTGATGTAAAAATGAGGTATTCCCTGTTTGACAAATGCATGGAACAGATATCTACATTAAAAAAATGGCTACTGCTATCATTTTTTGGTTTGATACAGAGTTGCAAACAAATCTTTTAAGTTCTGAAATAAGTCTTTGGAGGCTGCCCCTTTATCTTACTTTCTGACCTTAAAAGTGTTTTTCTTTAATCCAGTACAATGGCTCTCAAACTTTTTATCACCGGGGCCCAAAGGAAGTGAGGTCATCAAGCAAGAACATTTTAACACCCCATATGACAAAATCAAATCTAACTAAGCAGGTTAGATATTTACAGTAAGAGTAAGATTAAAAAAAATATTTAAAGAACTTTCCTAACTCTCCCAAACCCTTTACAACTTCATATTTACATAGCATTAATTAAGCTCATTAATTAATCAAATAAAAAGCAATGAGTTCCAATATGTAATTTTTTTTCTTTTGTTCTGGCGGGGGGGGGGGCGGTAACGTCGGCATATCTAAATATATTTTGGGATAAAAGGTTAAAAAGTTCCCTGACCCCTGCTCTAGGAACACCATTGATAACAAAATAAAAGGCCAGAACAGGTTGAGTTCCTCCATGAAATGACTATGTTTTTATTTGACTCCTTTGGGTTGCAATCCAATACATAATTACCTGGAAGTATGTCCCATTGAACTCAGGGTGCAATCCCGACGGGGACTACGTCATTAGTACCAATGCGGGAGCACCAAGCAGTACCCCCACATTGGCACTAAGGTTCCCTGGCCGGCGCTAGCTGTAGCACCAGCTTGGGAGTGTGGGTGCTGAGCTGCCTCTGTGCCAGCCAAATACGGCTGATTCACGGGCAGTTCCAGGAAGGTGGGAGGGCCAAACTGGGTGGGATGGGCAGGCAGGCAGGTATGCTGGCCCGGGGAGGGGCGTGTGCTTGGGATGAGGCCATTAGGCCACATCCAAGGCCTCATCCAAAGGCCATGTGGCCCTGCGCCCACAATTTCGCGGGCACAGATCCAAGGAGCCGATGGGGTGGCTCCTGGTGCCTCCCAAGCTGTGCTAAATTCAGTGCAGGCCCTCTGGCCTGCCTGCTCTAGCACAGTTTAGGATTGGGCTGCCCCTCCTATTTACATGTAAATGGATATTAAAAAGGTCTACTATTTATTTATTTATTTATTTTGAAGAATTTATACCCCGCCTTTCCCATGCTGAAGCCAACGCCCAAGGCGGCTTGCATGGGCAGGCTAGTTTAAACCACCATTTTTCAATGGTTTTTTTTTTTTTACAAATAGACTGTATTCTGCAATTCACCGAATCCTCAGTCCCAGATGTAACCTTCACAGTGTGGTTCTCTCTTCTGGCCTTGTGACATCAAGCTTCAGTAGGTGATTGTAAGTCCAGCGTGGACAGGTCCTCAAGGTTGGACTCTGTTCTTTTGCCGACTGGCCTCACAAAATTCCTGCACTGGCTAATCAGCTCCACAGTAATTCCATTCTGCCACAACAGGTACTGCAGTTTGTCACAGCCTTTCGTTCTGTCTCCCACACCAAAACAGACCACAGATTCTCCTGCTTAGCTTCAGGCAGTACCAGCAGCTCAACCATCAGTCCACACCTCCTGCCCTATGTTTTAGACTTGACCATCTTTGACCTGAATATATGTTATACTTCTGTATGTACTCCTGAATCCTTTCATCCAAAATACATATTGTCAGCTCTTCAAAGAATTATGAATCAACCTCCAACTTTCTGGGTGAAATGGAATTTTTGATCACATTTCGGTCTCAAAGAACCACTCAAAACCAGCACAGCATTTTCTCCATTGTGTACTATTGTAAATGTGTGGGCCAGGGAAGGAGAAGAATAATCAATTGAATGGAAAACACATAGGAATTACTAGTAGAATACACTAATTTGACTTATCACCAAAAAAATGCAGCAAAGATAAGATTAATTTCCGTTTCAGATGTTGCCTACTCACATTTGTTCTTCTTGCATTATCGATGTGAATTACAAGTGCTATATTTTTTCCCCCTCAACCACAGAGTGTCTCAAAAACTGAATTGAATAACAGAATTCTATTAGCATGAATATTGGGATTTTTTCCAGTTGGGTGCATTTGAAGAATAGTATCCATTGCATTTCAGAGTTATTTGGATTTCTTTCTAAATAAGCTCGGCGATAGTAATGAGGAACGTTTCTTTGTGCCTGAATGGTTTCTTTGGGCTACAGAGACCCAAGTTGGAAAGCAATGTTATCTAAAAAGATTTCACAGGATATCTTGGTGTAGCCTCAGATGACTAATTCAAGGGTGGATATGTTTGTGCATACCTTTCTAGCCAAAGCGCAATTTGAGAGATGCTGTCCCTTATGTCGGTACTGTATATGAAAAGCAATTCATTCCAAGTAGCTATGGTTCAATTACATTCTCTTTCATGCTGGAGTATGCAATTCAGGACAACTTAAATAGCAGTAACTATTAAACTCAAGGCTGGTTCTTCCTTCAGAAACCCTCTACTGCCCTTACAGGGGCAAGATTGCCACATCAGTAGATCGGAATCCACTCAGTGATGTCATGCAGGGGGAACGCGGGGGAACTCAGTTCCACTAGTTAAAATTAGGGCTGACTCCGCCCACTTCACTCTCCCTACCCCCCTCCCAATTCCTCTGCAAAGAGCTTTTCTTCTTGGTTGGCCGGCACTCAGAGGGTTAAAGGGAGCGACTCCGGATTCCTAGGGGGGCGAAGGCAGTGATGTCATTCAGGGGGAACGGACCAGAATGGGTGTTCTGGATCCTAACGGGCTCTGTGGCTGGTTCCGGGTTCCCGACAAGTGCCAATCAAAAGTGAGTTCCTGTTCCTAAATCATTTGAATGACACCACTGAATCCACTCCAAGGATTCTAGCCTGACTCTCATATCTCAGAACCCTAGCATGGATGCTTTATCACAGTGGTCTTCAAAGTCCTCCTTGGAAGGAGCAGACCAACTAAGGGCACAATCCTAATTGCACCCTTGGGCCGACACTAACCACTTGCGTTGGCCCAATGGTGCCAGCCCACGACTGCGTTGCACTGCTCATGCACCAGCCGAACCAGCTGGTGCAAGAGCCATTCTGGGAGGGGGAAGGGAGGGCAGGAGGGAGGAACCAGGTGGGGGTGGGCGGGCCGGGATGCAGCCCCTATACAGTAGGCACAAATCTGAGGAACCCATCGGGGAAACTGCAGACTCCCCTGGGGCAAAGGTGTGAACGTGCCCTTGTCCCAGGGAGGCTGCTCAGCACTCCAAAGCTGCATTGGATACGGTGCAGGCCCATTGGCCTTGCACAGCTTAGGATTGCACCTAAGTGTTTGCAAGGGTGGGGCTACAGCAACAATGCAACCCTCAGGATCATGCTGCTGCCTGCCCAGAAGAGGGCTGTTTAATTATCTGAACATAGTGCTGGGCTCTGGGGTGTATGTGTGGAGCCCCGTGGAAGCTTCCACAGGGTTCCCCAAGGCTCCGTTGTACTTCAAAATGCAATTGGAAGCCACTTCCAGTTGGTGATGGGGAGCCTTGGGGAGCCCTTGGAGGCTTCCTGCTTTTGCTTTGTCGCTGCTTTCTCCCTCTCTCCACCCCCTTAAAGGGACCTACCAGTTTGAAGAGCATAGCTTGATCAGAAGTTTGCCAAAGCTTACTAGTTCATTCTGAATGTATCAAGCTGAACCGGGTAGCTGTTGGGCTGGGCTGGAACATACTGTAAGCCGAAAGCATGGAGATAATGTTCTCAGGAAGGGGAGATTGGCAAGGTGAGCACACAACAAAAGTATTGGTGGTTAAAAGGATGCAGAACAGATGCAGCCCTTTGAATCACTTCACAAGAAGAGGGAAGGAGCACCCATCACATGCCAAGTCTGGTTCTGGAAGAGCTGGCGGTGGAAAAGGAAACACAATGGGGATAAGACGACTTAGTGGACGGACGTCTCCTTGGCAAGCAAAAAGCATGGAGCATCTGGTTATCTAGAGCTTTCGGCTGTTTGCTCTTGAGGAGCTGCTGCCAAAACTGCAGTGCAAGCCTTACAGTGACAAAACAATGATGTTCAACGACTTTGGGATGCCAAAGATCCCAAATGAGACTCTCATCTCGGAGTCCTCCTTTTCCCAGCTACACACGGTTTGTCTTATTTTGCCGCATACTGACGGTATAATTAGTACATCTCCCAAGTTATTTATTTAAACAAAAGGTCTTGGGGGGGGGGGAAGGAGGAATATTGAAATAAACCATGATGCTAGCTGGTGCGACTGTGACCAAGTGATGCTAACTCTGCTAAACAGAGAGGCAGCAATTAAAGGCAGGAAGGCCGTGGCTGTTCCCACCCCGAATCTTCTCTTAGGGCAGATTATGCGAAAGTGTATGCATTAAGGATGACAGTTTAATCAGAACCAGCCTCATATAAAACTTGTGCCTAATCACAGCTTTAGGGCAATAACAGTAAGAAGTAGCTCCTTTGCTGAGATGGTAGGAAGGTTAATTTTCTGTTAATTCTAATTGATTTCACATTAGCGCTGCCTGGAATCACTAGGTCAGAGGCATGTTTGTGTTCAGAAAGTCAGGATGGCTTTCCAAGGTATTTCTCTGAACCCAATCTAGGGGGCTGGGTAGGGGTCTTGTCCAGCGGCGTCATGCAGCTGGAACGCTGGGTGGGAGGAATGGGTGAGCGGCAGCCCGCCCGTTGCGTACCGCTCCGTTTCGCCGTCTTCCCCGCCCCCGGGGCGGGGAAGAAAGCGAAACGGAGCGGTACGCAATGGACGGGCTGCCGTTCACCCGTTCCTCCCGCCCAGCGTTCCGGCTGCATGACGCCGCTGGTCTTGTCCCTTTTTGGAAGCCAAGATACCCCCTTTGTTGTACCTTCCTGTCAAGCTTTTCTCGGATGTCCTCGGATGAAATACTCGAATGCTCTAACAATCAGCAGACCACCTCAGGGCCAACTCATAGGGGCAAGCATCAGATCCAGTGTCATAGTTACAAGGGCTGCAGTGTGGTACGTCTTGCCGACAGCACCATGCGCCATGTAAGTGGCCCCTCTCACTGGATGCCAGAGCCATTCTGACACCAACGTCATCAATGACGGCAACTGAGCTCCAATGGCTTGTGGGAGGGGGCACTTGCGTGGCACATTGCAGTGCATGCAAGACTTACAGCGCCGCCCCCCTGATCAGCTATGCCACTGATCAGATCCTCATGTGGGTGACAAAACCAGAAAAAAAATAGGGTGCCTAGAAATGGGAAAGAGAGAAAAAGTAAGAGCATTTTATACCTACATTTGCAACCCCCCCCTCTCTTTCTCTGTCTGTCTGTCTGTCTGTCTGTCTCTGTCTCTGTCTCTGTCTCTCTCTCTCTCTCTCTCTCTCTCTCTCACACACACACACACACACACACACACAGAGAGAGAGAGAGAGAGAGAGAGAGGGAGGGAGGGAGGGAGGGAGGGAGGGAGAGCAAAAACAGCTGGTTGGATTGGATTGGATTGGATTTGGCTGCAATTCGTAACTTGTTTCAGTTTTGGACAAAACTTGGAGGAAAACATATAGTTTCCATAAGGTGGGAGAAAGTGAAAGTGAAAAAAAAAGAGTTATCCCAAGATGCATCACCCATCATGACGAGGTTTTCTTATTCAGGTTCCAAATTAGATTTCAGAATCAGACCCCTAATCAGATTTCTTTTCTTTGGCTTCAGAATTGCTGCTTCTGGTTTGTCTGAGCTGGACATCTTACATTACTGTTGGTGAGCTGCAAATTGGGTGTTACGTAGAGCCACACACACATCTCGTCAACATTCTTTTAATTACTGTCAAACAGATTGGGAAACTGTAAGGCACTTGTAAGGTACTAGTCAGCTTTGATGCAGGATTTCTGGCAAACAAAACGCTACTGGTTGCATTGGCTGGAGAACTCTAGCGCTGATGCGGGGCTGCTGCTCAGCGACCCTTCGTCAGCGCTAGCGACATTGGGTCAGTGCTACGTCAAGGCTGGGATTGTGCCCTGATCGTGGTTCAAACGGCATCCCTTTGCTGGCCTAACGGCGCTGGCCTAATTCCAGGTTAGGATTGCGCTCTTAGATGGTCAGCACAATCCTAAAAAGTGCGCAGTGGTGACGCAACACTGTTGAGTCTCTGCTGAACACCCAGCACTGACGTGGGGGCACTGAGTGGCACCCCGCATTGGTGCTAAAGCAACTGGACCGGTGCAGGCAGCGTCAATTGCTTTGCACCTGCGCCGCATCTCCCTTGTGTCAGCCTAAGCCGGTTGGCACGAGGGAGGTGCCATTGTTGGACAGGGAGGGAGTGGGCAGGGGAGGGTGATTCTGGGAGGGGTGTGGGTGGGATGTGGGCGGGATAGCAGGCAGGCTGGCCAGGGAGGGAGGAGGGCCTTGGACTTGGCCATAAGGCCGAATCCAAGGCCTCATCCCAAGGCCTGCAACCAGTGATGTCATGCACCCACTACGCACCACTACACGAGTACCGGTTCCTAGAACTCGAAGCTGGCCCCTGCTATTTAACCAGGGAACAGTTGAAGCAAAATATGTATATACACATCTCTAGAAAGCAAAGCAATAGAAGTTAAATCAACACTAACCACCAGCTGAAGTTATTACAAACATGTTCACATCCATGGCAACAATCATGACATCACTTCCGGCTTATGACATCACTTCCGGTGGGCGGACCCCGACAAGTGCCAATCAAAAGTGAGTACCTGTTCCTAAATCATTTGGATGACACCACTGCCCGCAACCCCAATTTGGGCTGTGCGGTCTCCTCGGCTCTGTGCATTGGGGGAGACTCCAGCCCCCCCCCGACCCAGCGTCGGATATGGCACTGGCCAGCTGGCCTCGCCATTCCGGGGCTGGGTAGGATTGCACCCTGTGTTGTGGTCTGCCTCTTTGGAACTTGCTTTGCCGCTGCCAATCACTAACAAGTCAACCTGTTGAGCAAAGTGCCTTGAACTGTGGGGCGAAAAATTAATACCTCATCCAGTGTTTGATTCATCATCCAGTGTCTCTCACTGTGAACACACATTTTCATGCTCAAGTATACCATGTGGTATACAATGCACCAAAACTTAAAACAATATAGTAAATCCTATATTCATAGACCTTCTAATTTTTTTTAAAAAAAATCTTTCTATGTACTTTTGATTTGTCAGTTTAATATTAATAGTCCTGTAAGAACACAATGTAGCAAGGCATGCTTTTATTGCCTTCAGAAAATGGAAGAAGAAATGTGGCAAAGAGTAAAATCCCCTCATGAACACCCTTCATTAATCACTATTCAGTCTCACCATACAATAGCTATATTATCTCTGTTTGCTTCCCACAGCGTTCTTACAGACCGGCACTCCTCAAAATAGGCTTTCTTCTTTTCATGATACCCTGCCATTTTTTCGTGGCATATGAGAATGTGACTATTGTTCCTCGCCACTCTTGAGCACTGCATTGTACTTTCCTTAAGTCACCTTGAATATACTGTATATTTCAACAATGTAGAGAATTAATTGGCAGAAACGGTTACATACTGGGTATCGTCAAACTTGCAGAAGTTAATGTTTCTAATTGTTGGACAATTAAGAAGAAAGAACAAGGCAAGCACCTGGACTAATGTTTTGTTGTATGGGTAGTAGCAGATTTTAAGATGGGCCACAGGGGACCCAGTACAACTGTTAAGCACTATCAAAGAATTATTGGACTGGTTATGCTATACCTAGTTTGAGGGGAAAGAGGATGCACCAAGCAAGCCTCAACCCACACGCTACTGTGGTCCTGAGCTTTCCCTGGGTTCAACATCTGTCTGAGGAGAACCTGGAGACACTTGGAGCCATATTTACTTCAGAATGCCAGGTACAAGGAAGTGGCAACAGGATGCAAGCATTTTGTTGTAGTAAACGTGCTCCCTGAGGCACCTGGTGGGCCACTGTGGGCCACAGGAAGCTGGACTAATGGGCCTTTGGTGTGATCCAGTAGGGCTCTTCTTAGGATAGCAAATTCTGTTTAATTTACCTCAGAATTTTACCTCAGAAATTTACCTCAAAATGCCAGATACAAGGGAGTGGCAATAGGATGCAGGCATCTTGTTGTCTTGTGTGCTCCCTGAAGCATCTGGTAGATCACTGTGAGATACAGGAAGTTGGAGTAGATGGGCCTTGGTTTGATCCAGCAGGGCTCTTCTTATGTTCTTGAGCAATCCTAGCCATATCTAAGAAGTAAATCCCCTTGTAGTCAATGGGATTTACTCCTAGGTAGGTAAGGATAGGATTACATCCTTGTTCTATTGAGATTTAGAAAGCTGGAATCAGTGGCATCCCAAGGGTGCAATTCACCCAGTGCAGCTCTTATTTTGTGGAGCTCAGCATTCTGGAAGTTTAGGGGTGACATAATGACAAAATCACATTGCCCCAACCTTCTGACCTATCACATTGCTTTTAATCTGATAGGCCCACCTCTGTTTGGCGATCTTTAGTTCTCTCCAGGTACAGTCACTTCATGTTCTCCACAGCAAGTGGCAAAAACACAATCGCTGCCAAAAGCATGAGATGGCCTGCACCTGGAGAGGGCCACAAATTGCCAAATGGAGGTTCAGGCAATGTCGTGTCACTCCCTGTTGAGGATTGCACCTGATGCAGGCCACCACCACCAGCCACTGCAGGGGCAGCAAACCTGCCTAACAGTTTGCTAATCTAGCTAGTTAAGTGCAGCTCACAAGCTGAGTAACACATCCTACTGGGTTCCAGACAACACCCTACTTTTTGCAATCTTTGTTGTTGTTGTTCAGTCGCTAAGTCGTGTCCGACTCTTCGCAACCCCATGGACCACAGCACGCCAGGCCTCCCTGTCCTCCACTAGCTTCCAGAGTCCGCCCAATTTCATGTTCATCGCTTCGGTGACACTATCTAACCATCTCATCCTCTGCCGCCCCCTTCTCCTTTTGCCTTCAATCTTTCCCAGCATGAGGGTCTTTATGAGAAGAGTCCTCTCTTCTCATGAGGTGGCCAAAGTATTGGAGCTTCAGCTTCAGGATTTGTCCTTCCAGGGAGCAATCAGGCTTGATTTCCTGTAGGACTGACCGATTGGATCTCCTTGCAGTCCAGGGGACTCTCAAGAGTCTTCTCCAACACCATCATTTGAAAGCATCTATTTTTCGGCGCTCTGCCTTTCTTATGGTCCAGCTCTCACATCCATACATTGCTACTGGGAAAACCATAGCTTTGACTATGCGAACCTTTGTTGGCAGTCTTAAGCCACTATATATGGCTCATGGATCAGTAGGTTATAGTATGAACAGGTCAGGTTTAGAAGTACCCAGTTGTCTTCCAGACTCAAGCATAGCCCTTTACACCGTTATGGGTTTGCATCTTTTTCTATTCCGCTATGCTTTGTGAAATGAATACAATTTATCTCCTTGCTAGCGCATTGGAATGTCTCCTTTCTCATCACACCTTGTAATCGCACCTGAATGTTTAGCAAATACCAAGCCTGATCAGAATCTGCAGGGTCATCCGTTGATTTAAATTAATTTTGCTCGGGCGTGCAAGCTACTCCAGATAAATTGGCACGCTCTCCAGCGTCTCCTTAGTAGAGTTATTCGGCTAGTGACAGAAGGCACTTTACTTCTGATCTACACCCCAATCTTTTCTCCAAACTTGCTCTGGGAGTTCATGAATAATATGAATTATCTCTCCCTGGCTCTGCTTCAGATATTAAGGTCTGTGAAGTTTTCCTTTGATATCTTCTTTATAGTCAGAGACTGCGCTGTAGCGGAGATGCATGTCGTGCAGGCCAAACATATACAGAAGCAATGTAGCCTCAGGCTGCTCAAGAATATATTGTAATCATCCACACTATTAGCGCCGGCTTAAAAGAGAATTGTCTAATACTCATTACGCATGCCCATGGGACGCTGGGGCCATCCTTCTAGTGGAGTCCCCAGTTCATTTTGATATCAATAAGATGCTTCTTTCTGGTCAAATACACTTGCAGCAAGCAAACAGATGTTCCAGGATGCACAATGCTTCTAACAGCCTAATCTGCTGCCCCACCGGCAAAACAAGCCTTCCGCCGGCATAGACTGATTGACGGAACTTACAAAAAGCATTCCAGCTCTGCGCGGTGCACTGCCGGCACACAGGCCGGGAAGCTGGATTCTCCTTGCATGCACTAGAGGACCAGAGAAGGTCCACTGACGCAGGGAGGTTTGCCAGGGAGGTGGAAAAGGACAGGAAGAGGGCAGGGGGTGGTGGGTTGGGGCAGGGGAAGACAGACAGGGGGCAGGGATGGGCAGAATGGCAGGACAGGCCGATAGGGTTTGTGAAGGGGGCTGGTTCAGCGGCAGTGCTGTTCTCTGAATTCTAAGTCCTTCCCAGGCCCAATGAACCTTCAGGGTCAACACACCATGTCCAGCCCAGCTCTTGAAACTATAGTGACAACCAGTAGTGTCATTCACAAACGAGCTGCCGGAACGCGAGGCGGGACTTACCGCCTGATTGGCTGCTCGTTCGTGACGCGTCGCTGCCTGCCCGACCGCTGCGCGGGCCCCCCTGGCTTTGGAGGGGGTGCCCGCTTGCCTGGGGGGCGTGCTGGGTGCCTAGGCGAGCCGCGGAGGGGCGCGCCACCCGGAGGGAGCCCCCGCGGCGGGCGGGCAGGCAGCGACGCGTCACGGACTTCCTGTCAATCAAGCGGTAAGTCCCGCCTCGCGTTCCGGCAGCTCATTTGTGAATGACACTACTGGGACAACTATCTCATATCCAGCCTGGCTCTTGCAGCCACAGTACACATCTAAAATCTTAGCCATTCTTGATAGCATATTGCTAACATTTACAACATACTGTTAACATTTGAATGGTAGATCTGCTTGTATGTCTGCTTGGATGTGGGTCCCATTGAGGTCAATGGGCTGTGCTCCAGTGTCGGTGAATTTAGGATTGCAGCTGTCGGCTAACAGTTTGGGTGACATACGCTTGTGGGTATATAGTGAGGTCAAAACAGTGGCGTGCCTGGTGGGGCACAGGGGGTCACATGGATCCTGAGCACCCTCCACAGCTGCCTGCCCACTCCCTCGCTTGCCCAACCCATTTTTAAATGCAAGGAAAGGCGGCAGCCAGCTTTGCTGGCATTTGAAGGGTGGAGCCTCTCCAGCTTTCTGTCTGCCCCCCCCTCCCCATGAGCAAGGCCAGCACCTGTCTTCACTTGCATTTAAAGGGCAGGCAAGCAGAGCCTCTCCAGCTGCCAGTCTGCCCATTAAATGTTTCTTGAAAACTTTTGTTAAATGCTTGGAGTGCGGGGGGGGGGAGGCGAAGCGCAGGGGAAGAGAAGTAATTGTGGTGAGGTGATGCCATAATCACAATTACTTTTGGGTGGGGGGCAGCAGCCTGCAGGATGTGACCCTGGTGGTCCGCCCCAGGTCAAAATGTTGTATAGTCTGGTTCAGTGGTTCTCAAACTTTTCCGCTCCAGGACCCACTTTTGAGAATGACAATCTGTCTGGGACCCACCGGAAATGATGTCATGGCCGGAAATGCCATTGGGATGCCAGAGCCTGCTGCTTTCCTGAAAAGGCAGCAATCAGTTGGGTTATTTCTCAGCCATTTTCCAACAGCAAAGTGAATCAGAAAGAAAGGAAAAAAACCCTTGACTAGCCACCAGTGTGTTTACCTCAGAATTTACCTCAGAATGCCAGATGAAACATGTTTGTTTCAAGATGGCCGCGCATTCAGGTGCTGCAGCTCAGTGCTCTTCGACTCGGCGTTCTTTATGGATGTTTTTGTGTGTATTATCTTGTGTTGTGAATACCTCCGGCGGGGTGAATATACTCTACAGCAATTGTGAACTCATGAGGATTGGACTGCAAAGTAAACAAGAGATAACAGCTAAGTTTATTTGGAAACATAGTATACCGTCAGAGATTGCAAGGTCCCCCGGCTCTCTGTGGACTGTAATTCCGGTAAGAGAGAGAGTGAGAAGGAAAAGAAGACGAAAGGAGAGGAAGAAGAAAAGGGGCTGTAGGGCTGGTGTTTTATACAGGCTGCAAAAACAAACAAAGCGGTTACCGCTCCCAAGTCTCTTTCTGACTAATGCCAGATCAGTAGCAAATAAGATGGATGACTTAAGGTTACAGGTCTCCTCAAGCAAGTTTGTGAAAAACTGTTGCGTGCTGTTAATCACTGAAACCTGGCTTAACCCCACTATTCCAAACACTGTTATTGATATGGAAGGCTTTTTATTACATCGTTTGGACAGGGACAGGAATGTGGGGAAGTGCAGAGGAGGAGGAGTGTGCATGTTTGTTAGAGAGAGCTGGTGCACAAATTCAGAGATTATAACACGTCATTGCTCTTTGGAGCTGGAATATCTGTCTGTCAAATGCAGACCTTTCTACCTTCCACGGGAATTCAGTATTGTTATTATTCTTGTTGTTTATATTCCGCCGGATGCAAATGCGGATATGGCGCTGGGTCATCTGGGCGATGAAATTGGCAACTTGCAAAGCAAATTTCCGGATGCAGTATACATTATTGCAGGAGACTTCAATCATGTAGACCTACGTGTAGTCCTCCCTAAATTCCATCAACATATAAGGTGTGCCACTAGGGGGTCGAACATCTTAGATAAGGTCTACACGAATATTGCAAATGGATACAGGGTATTACGATTACCACATTTGGGTCAGTCTGACCACATGTCCCTGTTTCTGGCTCCGGAGTATATTCCGCTGAGAAAACAGTCAGGGCCGGTAGTCAAGACAGTGAAAAGCTGGCCGGAGGGAGCAATGGAGCAGTTAAAGGACTGCTTTGAACAGACAAACTGGGAAGTTTTTGATCATCCTGATCTGGAAGAACATACGGCTGCAGTGTTAGGGTATATGGCACACTGTATTGACACTGTCACGGTAGAGAAACGTATCCGGGTTTATCCTAATCAAAAACCTTGGATGACCGGGAAGGTTAGACGCCTGTTGTATGCAAGAAATAAGGCTTTTAAGTCTGGGGATGATCTAGACTACAGTGCAGCAAGAACGAACTTGAGGAGAGGCATAAAGCAAGCTAAGGCCGAATACAAGAGGAAAATTGAAGACTGCTTTCTCAGCAATAACATGAGGCAAGTTTGGCAGGGGGTTCAACAACTAACGAACTATAAAGCAAAAAAGGTTTCTTCGGGCGGTGGCGTGGAGGTGGTTGAGGAGTTGAACAACTTTTTCGCTCGATTCGAGATCGATCAAACTGTACCTGTTCGTTTGCCATCATTTACTCAGCAGTGTCCCCCCTTCATTGTGAATGAGCTGGATGTGAGACAGACAATGAAGGTGGTTAACTCCAGAAAAGCAGCTGGACCCGACTCAATTCCTGGTCGGGTGGTAAAAGACTGTGCTGATCAGCTAGCCGGGGTTTGGACTGTAATTTTCAATCGATCCCTGACACAATGTGCAGTTCCTGTCTGTCTCAAGGCTTCCATCATCGTTCCACTGCCTAAAAAGTTGCCTACAAATAGTCCAAATGATTATAGGCCGGTGGCACTAACTTCAATCTTAATGAAGTGCTTTGAGCAGCTAGTTCGGAAATACATTATCTCCTGCCTTCCTGATTCCTTTGATGGGCTTCAGTTTGCTTACAAAGAAAATAGATCAACTGAGGATGCGATTAATACTGTGCTTTATATGGCTTTATCCCATTTGGAAACACAAGGGAATTATGTAAGAGTGCTGTTTGCGGACTTTAGTTCTGCTTTTAATACCATCATACCACACAGATTAATAGCCAAACTTAAAGATCTAGATTTTCCAGATTCTATCTGTTTATGGATATCGGATTTTTTAACAAATCGTCCACAAAGAGTTAAACTGAATGATTACATCTCTACTGACAAGATACTCAGCACTGGCACTCCACAAGGTTGTGTCCTTAGTCCACTACTGTTCTCCATTTATTCATCGGATTGCACCAATAACCATCCCAATAATAGGATTATCAAATTTGCGGACGATACTACATTAGTAGGACTTATTTCCGGGGATGATGAGTCTGCGTATCGGGATGAGGTATTACAGCTATCCCGCTGGTGCAAAGAAAATAATCTTCTATTTAATATCCGAAAAACCAAGGAGTTTATAGTGGACTATAGGAAAAAAAGAGCAGACATTCAGCCACTGTATATAGATGGAGTTTGTGTGGAACAGGTGGTTGAATGTAAGTTTCTTGGGACCATCATAACTAATGACCTGACTTGGAGTGCGAACACCGCTGCTTTAATTAGGAAGGCACAACAACGGTTGTATTTTCTAAGGATTCTTAGAAAGCAACAATTGGCTGAGAGTTTGCTAATCACCTTCTATCGGAGTTCAATTGAGAGCATATTATCCTACTGTCTCTGTGTATGGTACACGAGCTGCACAGTGGCAGAGAAAAAGGCAATTCAAACGGTGATCAAGACGGCCCAAAACATCATTGGCTGTTTACTCCCCTCTTTGGAAGAACTGTATAAAAATAGATGCAAGAGGAAGATATCTAATATATTGAAAGACTCCTCTCATCCGGGACATCAGCTCTTTGAACTATTACCATCGAGAAGGAGATTTAGGGTATTGAAAGCAAGGACGAGCAGATTCAGAAACAGTTTTTACCCAAGTGCAGTATTGAGTTTAAATGCGGGGTCATAAGTTTTTGTGGAATTTAAATTGCTGGGAGCAATGGGGTATTTATATTTGTATAAGTGATTGTTGTATGGTTGATTGTGCATATTTTAGTTTTGGTGTTGTCCAGTTTTACCTTGGGGAAGAGCACCTCATTTCGTTGCACCCAGTTGTGAGTGTAATGACAAATAAATTTCTTATGTCTTATGTCTTATGCAGGGGAGTGGGAAAAGAATGCAGGCAGTCTGTTGTCTTGTGTGCTCCCTGAGGCATCTGGTGGGCCACTGTGAGATACAGGAAGCTGGACTAGATGGGCCTTTGGCCTGATACAGTGGGGACTTTTTATGCTCTTATCTTCAGTTCAGATTTCATTTCAGGTATGAAAGGACAAGCATCCTTTTTGGGATGCTTTTTGCTAGGAGGAGCCTGTAAAATTCATTTTAAAAAAAATTTCAGTCCTGACTCACCCTTGACCTGCTTTCTGGCTCCTATTGGACACTTGAGTGAACGATTGCTTCTATCAATTCTGGTTCACAAATGTACTTATATCAGATAATGCATGCGCCCTTGCGCTTATTGTTTAGCCACTGAATATGTGGCTCTGGCTCAAACTGAAAGCATTTCATGTGAGAGGTGAGAATAAAATGCTATCTGTGGGGTTAAAACGACAGTGTCCCATTAACATGTGCTGGTAAAATACAGGTTCATGTTGCAGCCCATAAGTGGATGACACATATGAGTGAATCAGGCCATACTCATATGTGGTGGAAAGGGCCTCGTGGTACGCAGCGCATGATGGACTGACCTTGCACTGCTGAAAACGATGGAGAGATGGGTTTCTAAACATCTAACGTCAAATTGACCAGACTGAAGTAATTTTTCTACCTCAGTTGGTCTCTCCTCAGTCTTGGTTGCTCTCTTTGGCAACATCAACTATGCCAAAAGTCTATATTCAAAGATAGGCACTTTCCAACTTGTAGTTTTATCTTAGAATAGAATCAGGGCGCAATCCTAAGCAGTGCCGGACTGGCGAGGCTGACTGGGCAGCGCCATATCCAATGCTGCTTAGGAGAGGCTGGAGCCTCCCCGCGGCAAGGGAGTGTTCACTCCCTTACCATAGGGGAGGCTCCAGCCTCCCCTATGTGCTCCTTGGATCTGTACCTCCTAAACAGCAGGCGCAGATCCGAGGAGACCACACAGCCCAATTGGGGCCATGCAGTCTCCCAAGCGGGCTTAGGAGTTGGTTGTATGGCCGCCTCCCAAGCCCGCCCACTTCCTGCTCCCAACTTCCCTCTCCCCCACCAATCCCTGTGCCGCCTCAACGTGGAGCCTCCCTCGCTCCAAATGGCTTCAGTCGGCGCAAGGGAGGCTTCCCGTCAGCGCACTCAAGCCGACGCTATGAGTCGGCCAAACAGCACCCCCGTGTCGGGGCGCTACGCACCAAATAGGATGGTGCTGTCAATCAGGTTGTACTTAATACAGAATAGCAGGTGCAAGGAGTGGCAGCAGGATGCAAGGATCTTGTTGTCTGCTGGGTTCCCTGAGGCACCTGGTGGGCCACTGTGAGGTACAGGATGCTGGACTAGATGGGCCTTTGGCCGGATCCAGCAGGGCTCTTCTTATGTTCTTAACCTCAACCATTGGCATGCCCAGCCCATGCTCAACCCAGGGGCTGGCTCGACTCTCTGCACCCCTAGTGTCAGTGCCCCTCCCCACCCATTGTCATGTCCTTCCAGCATGCCAGACTCCATTTTGGAGCTGTAGGACAGCAAGGGAGGGCGGGAGGGCCAAAACTGTGCATCTCTTTGAGAAGTGAGGTGCCTCTTTGCCTCCTTCTGCCCACCCCAGGAGCTCCATGCCCAGAGCTCTTTCCTCCCCCGCCCAATGGTAGGTCGGCAGCTGACCGCAACTCAAATATATTCAGCTGCTATTTGCATGGGCAGAATTTGGAGTGGGATAGAAAAGAAATCCAATGACAATCAAAAGAGAGACAAGAAATGGGGACTGGAAAATAGGAGCTTTCATGGGTAGATAGTGACAGTTGAAGCAAGTCTTTTTATCTTGGGAAGTAGATTGGCCTTGAGGATGAAGAGACAGGGAAGTAGAATGGATTGATCTTTCTCATTTCCAACAAGCATAAGTCTGTCCTTGGAGAAGAACAGGATGCCTGGGGTGTAACGTTCTATTCCTTGTCAGTAGGAATGCTCAGGTCAGATGCCTTTTTAACTGTCCTTTCCTTTAGTGCCTCTGTGTGGTACGAGATGCTGATAATCTGAGACATAATTAGAATAACTGAGTTATACATTATGCAAATTGTGACAATAGAAACAGGCTTCCCATTGAGTTCTGAATCAGATTTCAGTCTACCCATAATGATCTTTTCTGCCTCCTCCCCCAATATTACTGAAGGAGAAAGAGGTGAGATGCTTTGGAGGCAGCCAGTTCTGCCTTTTAACCAGTGATCAACATTTTAATCCTGGCCACACTTACTTGGAAGTAAGCCCTACTGAATTAAACAGCATAGAGTGCTCCTCTACGTAGGAGTTTCTTCTGATCAACATGCATGCTACTGGGATCAAGGACTGCAAATCTATGTTTACTTTTGGGATGTAATCCTGATTGAACTCAATAAGTCTTCCAAGCCAACTTGCATTGGCTGAACTTTCAGAGCTGCGATCTTTTGCCCCCTTAAAAAGGAGTGAACCCCATTATTTTCTAGGACTTCTGAAGAAACATGCATAGAATCAGGCAAAGTCTTTTTGCTCCATGGTGTATAGATTCCTTTCATAGGCAACTACAACACACACACACACACACACACACACACACACACACACAGAGAGAGAGAGAGAGAGAGAGAGAGAGAGAGAGAGAGAGAGAGAGAGAGAGTTTTGACAGCATCAGGAGACACAGAGTAGGGGGCAGGAGAAAAAACATTTGAAAACAATAGTCCTAATTCCACTGTTGTTCATTTTGTTTTGATGAGGTAGCCTGGTGGAAAATAAATGGTGTTCCATGATTCAGCAATTAGTCTAAATGCCTGAGCATCCAGGGTTCTGGCCTTGCTGTATGACAGCGTCACCCAAATCCATTCCAAATGTTGATTATCGGCTTGGAAGAAACACTGCCAAATGCATATTTAACTTCTCTTTGGTCAAACAGATATATTTGTCAAATACTCCTCACAACACAGATAGGGTGCAAAATTGCATTTCATGCCTCTTTTCTATTTGAAACCACTTACGGTAGCACCATTAGCAAAGATAAAATTGTGACAAGCACTGCAAATGCCCTTTCTGCACATGTACAGAACTGGATGGCTGGCAGCCATCACCAAAATATGTTGATGTGAGTCTTCTTCAAGCATCCAGAATGCAGAGATAATGACTGAACGAGAGGGGACTTGATTGAGAAGTAAAAAATTCTGCATGGGATGGATAAAGTGGATAGGATAAAGTGGGAGGTTCTTTTCCCTCTCTCACAGTACCAGAATCAGGGGGCAACCACTAAAATTGGGAGAGTGAAAACAGATAAAAGGGAATTCTTTTTTACCCAGCAGGTAATTAATCTGTGGAACTCCTTGCCAGAGGAGATGGTGATGACATCTGGTCTCGATGCCTTTAAAAGATTTCTGGAGGAAAAGTCCGTCACAGGCTACAGGCCATGATGGGTAGTGCAACCTCCATACTTTATAAATAAACTACTTCAGAATGCCAGGTGCAAGGGAGTGGCAACAGAACACAGGTAGTGTGCTTCCTGAGGCAACTGGTGGGCTGCTGTGAGATACAGGGAGCTGGACTAGGTGGGCCTTTGGCCTGATCCAGTGAGGCTCATCTTATGTTCTTAATGTAATGTGGGGAAAACAAACCCCACCCCACCCTTGCATTGGAACTGCTGCAATAGAGGGAGCCTGCATTAACACAAGGGAACGTTGTATATGAGTTCCATGAAATAATCAAGCAAATGCATTCTACCGCAATTCTCCCAATATGTATTGGTTACCTATAGTCTTACATAGGTCACAAACAATATGCGGGACCTGATAAATTGTGATATTAACAAACAGGAAAGAAACATTAAGATTGGAGATAATGGAAATAATGACTACTTATTTTTCACAGTTTTATACTGCCCTTCCTCCAAGGAGCTCAAGGTGTTGTGCATAGTTCCTCTCCTCCTTTTGTCCTCACAACAACCCTTCGAGGTAGTGACTGGCCCAGGGTCACCCAGGAAGCATCATGACTTCCAGATCTAAGTTCAATTTCCAAACCACTTCAACCTGTGGGTTGGGACCCCAAAGGGGGGGGGGGACGCCAAAGCCTCATTTTGTGGGGTTGCAGCAACTTAAAAAGGTAAAGGTAAAGGTTTCCCCACGACCGAATGGTCTAGTCGTGACCGGCTGTAGGGGGCAGTGCTCATCTCCGTTTCTAAGCTGAAGAGCTGGCGTTTGTCCAAGGACAAGCTTCCATGGTCACATGGCCGGCATGACTATACGCCGTAGTGCACAGAACACTGTTCCCTTCCCACCAAAGTGGTACCTATTTATCTACCCACCTTTTTACGTACTTTTGAACTGCTAGGTTGGCAGGAGCTGGGACAAGCAATGGGAGCTCACTCCGTCACATGGTCTTGAACTCCCAACCTTCCGGTCAGAAAGCCCTGCAGCAGCGGTTTAACCCGCAGCGCCACCCCGTCCCAGCAACTTACAGGGAACAAAACTGGCCAGTTCCCAGGGCTTCACTGAGATTATGATAGTGGCAGGGGAGAGAGCCCGTTGCTCAGCCTCCCCATCTATGAGATTCTGCATGCAATCTTGTTGGTGGCTGTACTGTGTATGGGAAAAGTGGGGCCTGGCCTTACAAAGGTGGACCAGCCTTGTGCAGCAGACATTGTGTGCATAATCAGCAAGGATCTGCAGGACATTTCTTTGGATTGCAGAGAGGCTGGGTAGGTGACGATGGAGACAGGGTGGGTATATTGGGCCCCGGGAAGGTGGGGGGATCGACCATGTGTATGTATGTATGTATGTATGTATGTATGTATGTATGTATGTATGTATGTATGT
>JAJKFI010000024.1:3210696-3220696 GCA_029204185.1 Lerista edwardsae
TGTATGTATGTATGTATGTATGTATGTATGTATGTATGTATGTATGTTGAGGTTATAGACAGACTTTATTTTCCTGGGCTCCAAGATCACCGCAGATGGTTACTGCAGCCATGAAATTAGAAGATGTTTACTTCTTGGGAGGAAAGCTATGGCGAACCTAGACAACTTAATAAAAAACCGAGACATCACCCTGCCAACAAAGGTTCACATAGTCAAAGCTATGGTATTCCCAGTAGCAATGTATGGATGTGAGAGCTGGACCATAAGAAAGACAGAGCACCGAAGAATAGATGCTTTTGAATTATGGTGTTGGAGAAGACTCTTGAGAGTCCCCTGGACTGCAAGGAGATCCAATCGGTCAGTCCTCCAGGAAGTCAAGCCTGATTGCTCCCTGAAAGGACAAATCCTGAAGCTGAAGCTCTAATATTTTGGCCACCTCATGAGAAGAGAGGACTCTTCTCATAAAGACCCTCATGCTGGGAAAGATGGAAGGCAAAAGGAGAAGGGGGCAGCAAAGGATGAGATGGTTAGACAGTGTCACTGAAGCGATGAATATGAAATTGGGTGAACTCTGGAAGTTTGTGGAGGACAGGGAGGCCTGGCATGCTGTGGTCCATGGGGTCGCGAAGAGTTGGACACGACTTAGCGACTGAACAACAACAATGTATGTATGTATGTACTGTATGTATGTATGTATTTGGCTTGTGGCACAAACAAGGTTGAACACCACTACACTACACTACACTACACCATCGTCCAGTTTTCCATAAATGCACAGAATGTGTGAAAACACTTGCCATTATTCTATTTCCAGTAGTCCTTGGAGGGGGGGGGATGTCTGCATGTGGGATTAGAACCATGGAGGAGCAAAATCCCCAGTCCCCCCACATTATAATTTTCCCAGTTTTGTTGCCCCCTAGCATACAACTTAAAGAAAAAAAACAACAGGTCATGTTATGTATTCAGTGTAAAGTCTAGTTTTGGCCCTACAATTTCCCAGAAGCCAGCTAAGAAAACATTACATGGGTGATTTCAGAGCTGTGGTCATTGATATATTTGTCTCAGGATTTACAATGATAATGATATCATTTTGTCACAGTGATAGACATCTGAGGTAGAAAATTCACTTCTGATTTCTGTGGCAAATGTGCAAATGTCACATTGAGGAAATATGGGGCAAAATTTGCTTCCAGAACATTACTCACGCAACCCCCAATAAACACACTGGCACAAGGCTTCGGTATTAAGGACCACTTTATTTAAATGCAACAAACAACTTGCAATGGGCCTAACATTAACCCAGGCTTGTGGCTCTATGGGGAAATGGCTCTAGCCATCTGCCTCCCCAATGGTCTGGATGACCGACAGGCATGGCATCCTGACTCCAGAGTTAATTCAGCCTAAGGCCAGTTAAATCCAACCTCGCCCTCCTAAAGGGTCGAGGCAGCATGCCGGTGCAAGCTTGCCCTGGCTAAGCCAAAGGGCAGTTATTGCCTAGCTGAGCAGGGACGACCCAGCCAGCCTCACTGAGCCAGGTAAGCAAATGTATGAAGGGCCGTAACTGTCCCCACCTGTGCTGCCACAAGACGTACACCAGTACAAACCTTCCTATTCCACCGCACGCTACCTGGGCTAAAGTGACCAATATATTAATCTACAAGGGAAAGACCCACTGCTCGAATCAGGCTGGCGTAGGTGAAAACCCCCCAGCCCAGAGCCAATTGATTGGGAGCCAAAAATTCCTAGCTGGCCCCAAAGCGACCAGCTAATCTCAGCCTGAATAACGGGTGGGCGGGTCGGGAGATGGCCGTCCGGGGCCCAACTGAGCTCAGAGCATGATGCACACCCACTTGTCCCGCCCCCCCGGACAGGGATGGCCAATGGCTTTCCCCCAAGCCCTGCCTCAGCGCACTGGGGGTGCCGAGGCAAACGCCATTCTGGAAGAAACTGGATGTTTGCTATTTTATTGAGTACTAGCTTTTATGTACCCGGCTTCGCCTGGGTGTTTATATGTCCCATCCCTGACCGACCCCCCATGGTTTTCGGCCACCTCAGGCATGTTTTTTTTTTTTTAATTACCCGGCGGTGACCGGGTGTTTATTTCTCCCATCCGTGACACACACACCCCCAGTGTTCCTTCATAGTGTTTATTGCCATTGTTTGTTGGGTAACCCTGGAAAGTACAATTTGATGTGCAACCCCGCCCCTTGGGTTTTCGGGTTTTTTTATGTACCCGGCATTGCCTGGGTGTTTATTTGTCCCATTCCCCCCCCCCATAGTGTTTGTTGCCTGGCTGTGCAAACCCACCCTTGGAAGGGTTTTTTGTTGTTTTAAATTTACCCAGCATTGCCCGGATGGGTATGTGTGCCATCCCTGATCCCCCAGTTTTATTTGTAGATCCTATTGGCTATTGAACATTGTCACGCGGGAGTCCTGTCCCGCCATCTCACCAGACTCACCAGCCACACAACACGTTTGGAAATAGGTGCAACTGCCACTTCAGATGGCCCTGTATAGGTTTCCCTGTGGGAAACCTGTTTGCAGCGGGAGTCCTCTGCCCCCGACTCACCAGCCATACAGATGGCCCTGTATAAGATTCCCTGAGGGAAACCTATTTGCTGCTGTTTGTCTTCAACTGTAAAGAGTTCAGTTGCTGCCTGAAGATTCCGCATGTCATTTGCATCTCATCATGACATCATCAGAGCCTCGGAATGCAGTGGCTCAGCCCATAGCCACCCATAGAGAACCACAAATTCGCTTGTACCCATGCCCGTGAGGGCGCGAGCCATTCCAAACCCCCGCAGCGACGGTCTTGGGGGGGGCCAAGGCACTCACGTGCCGAGTTTGGCGCGAGTTGGTCCAGGCGTTGCGGAGCCTATGTGGAACATACATACACACATACACACATACATACACACATACGCTCTTCTTTATATATATACTAGCTTTTATGTACCCGGATTCGCCCGGGTGTTTATAGGTGCCATCCCTGACCCCCCCCACTCACCAGGCATACAGATGGCCCGTTTATATGTCCCATCCCTGCCCCCCCACTCACATGTGTGCCCGGGTGTTTATATGTCCCATCCCTGACCCCCCACTCACATGTGTGCCCAGGTGTTTATCTGTCGCATCCCTGACCCCCCACTCACATGTGTGCCCGGGTGTTTATATGTCCCATCCCTGCCCCCCCATTCACATGTGTGCCCGGGTGTTTATATGTCCCATCCCTGCCCCCCACTCACATGTGTGCCCGGGTGTTTATATGTCCCATCCCTGACCCCTCCCACTCACATGTGTGCCCAGGTGTTTATATGTCCCATCCCTGACCCCCCCAGTGGTTTTTGGCCACCCCCGGGCATGTTTTTTTTTTTTTGTTAAAAATTACCCGGCAGTGACCGGGTGTTTATTTGTCCCATCCACGCTGCTGTACTGTTTCTGTTGCTCTAGATGTAGCAGCCCTCTGTTTCATATCCTGTAGTCATTTGTGACACTGCTGTACTGTTTGTGTTGCTCTAGATGTAGCAGCTCTGTCTCTCTTATTGTGTAGTTTTTTGTCACCCTGCTGTACTGTTTCTGTTGCTCTAGATGTAGCAGCTCTGTGACGTAGCATTGCAAGTTGTGTTTTTTTTCCCCTCAGGTGTTTCCTGTGTACACTGTTGTTTCATCTTTGTAGCCTTTGGTTGCACCTGCCCAATTGCCTTACTTTACACAGTGAAAGTAAACTTTCAGAGAGAGAGCAACAGCCACAGGACCTTGTGCCAACTGTCCACTGCCAAGCAGGGACCGCCCACATGTCCACAGAACACATTTCCCTGGTCCTGTATCGGTTTGCCTGCGGGAAACCTGTTTGCTGCTGTTTGTCTTCAACTGTAAAGAGTTCAGTTGCTGCCTGAAGATTCCGCATGTCATTTGCATCTCATCATGACATCATCAGAGCCTCGGAATGCTGCGGCTCAGCCCATAGCCAACCATAGAGAACCAAAAATTTGCTTTTACCCGCGCCCGTGGGGGCGCGATCCATTCCAAAACCACGCAGCAATGGTCTCAGGGGGCCAAGGCACCCGTGTGCCGAGTTTGGCGCGAATTGGTCCAGGCGTTGCGGAGCCTATGTGGAACATACATACACACACACACACACACACATACGCTCTTCTTTATATATATAGATTGAGATAGTTTCAAGCAGAATATGAGCTCTGGAGATGAAATAATAATAATAATAATAATAATAATAATAATAATAATAAGATTAGAAAGATTAGAAATTTATTTGTCATTGTACTCAAAGTATGAGGACAATGAAATGAGGTGCTCTTCACATCATACAACTGGACAACACCAAATAACATATACAAATAACAATTAAAACAACACTAATAAAAAAATACAAATATGAATACCATACAAACATGAGTTATACATTTGTTAAGACCACCAGATTCAGAACTCCGCATTTAGCCTGATCACAGCACTTGGGTAAAAACTATGTTTAAATCTACTTGTCCTAGCTTTCAACACTCTATATCTTCTTCCTGACGGTAAGATACCAAACATCGAGTGATCCGGATGTGAAGAATCTCTCAAGATCTTTTGTATCTTCTTACTACATCCCATATTGTACAAATCCTCCAATGAGGGAAGAGGACAACCAATGATCTTTTGTGCCCTCTTTATCACTCTTTGGAGTGCCTTTTTCTCCATCCCTGTACAACTCATATACCACACACAGA
This sequence comes from Lerista edwardsae, assembly GCA_029204185.1. Taxonomy (NCBI): domain Eukaryota; kingdom Metazoa; phylum Chordata; class Lepidosauria; order Squamata; family Scincidae; genus Lerista; species Lerista edwardsae. The sequence continues at coordinate 3,215,430 of JAJKFI010000024.1, forward strand.
GGCAATAAGATAAGATGGTCTCTATAGAGCTTCGATAGAAGGCAACCAACAGACTCTCTGACAGTTGATGTAATCTTAAAAGTCTCAAAAAGTACAGTCGTTGTTGTAGTATTATAATAATAATAATAATTGCAATAATAATGGTGATTATCCTGTGATTGTGATTTTTTTGGCGGGGAGGGGAGAGGGCAGCATAGCCTTTTACCTATGGCCTCTGCTTGGCTGCACTGTGAATAAGAATTCAGGCCGGCCAGCCACCATTATGTTGCTGCAGTGACAAATTGCCTCAGATTATCTGTGGCAAAGGAGCACACTGAGGAAGGGACAGATTATTAAAGCCAAAACTGCTTGAAGGGGGAGCTGGATTGATAGCAGTCGCAACTAAGCTGTGATAGATTTGCCATTGCAGCCGAAGAAACACCACGATCTTTGCCGCCATCCTCTCCCCTGGCAGCTTGAAGATGAATCGGCCAACGGAAAATAAAGGGTCAGGAGAAGCAAATTAGACAGGGCATCCCCTGACACCCATTTTACACTCACTTTGCACAGGTGTAAATGACTGGACAAGCTGTCAGGCAGGGAGAAGGAAGCTCTAGGACTTTATTGCAGATGCCGTCTCAAGAAGCCGCCTCGGAGGCTATTTTTAGCTCGGCTGTGAAGTCTCTGCTGGCTGAGTTCGGTGACTAGTAGACAGGCCAAGAGACTCCGGAGAGCAAGACGGTTCACCAAGTGCTATGCCAGGCTTATTTGCAGTCCCAAGGCTTGGAACGGTACCGGTCGATGCACTGGAGACTGCATTTCTACCAATGTTGCTCTCATTTTCATCATTGGTAGAAAATGGTTGAACAAATCCATTCAACAGAGTTGCTATGAAGGAGATCCAAACGCTGTGTGTTGGGCCTGTGTTGCCTCCTCCTCTGATAAATCTTTTTGGATCAGACCCTGGACTGACAAATGGATCTGCACTGTGTTTGATGCCTTCATGCTGTACTCATGCCGAGCCTTGCTGAAATGCTCTGGAAAGGAAGAGCCCCTCTCTCATCCTGCCTCCTTCATGTAGTCTATGAAAGGTGAGGAAGCAATCGAATAGTCAGAAGAATTCTAGCTATGGAAGGACTCAGTTTGCTGTGTCTAGACTTTGGCAAGGAACATGGCCCCCAAAGCAATGGTGTGACGCTGTCAATACAATACTTTGTTATTCTCTGAGAAATTGCAGTCAGATTTGCCATGCATTCAGATTAAACCATGGCTATGAATGGTTTACAAGGAGAGTGATGTCCTTCAATGATGTTGTCATGGCCATATGGCAAGGCCGAAAGGCAAAACTGATGTTGTCATCACCACAATGTGATGCTGTGGTCATCAATTCAGTGATGTTGCCGTTGCCGCATGGCTCGGCCTACAGGCAAAACTCTCCAGATGCAATTCAGATTCCACATGATTTTATTCTCAAAATCTGTTATTCTGATTTAATGCCAGGGTGTATTTGGGAAAATCCAGCTACTGCCACTCAGTTAAACGGATGTTGAGTGGAGAAACTCATAATATCCCCAATTTCAATTCATTCAATTTCAACTCCTTTTGGCTGCTTTTAGGGCCAAATTACAGCAGTTGAGCATGCAGACATGAGTGGCTGAGGTGTGCTTCCAGGTGGAAACACCACCCTTTTCTGCAAAATAAGCATTCAGAGGGAGGCAAGCCCAGCAGAAACTGGGTGCTCAAGTAAAGATGGTTCCTTCTTTTCCTGGGTGTTGTTTTCAGCCTGGAAAGCATCCCTGCCAAGTGGTGATTTGCAAAATGAACCAAAGGCCTGCTCCAACAGGACGATTTCTGGGATTAAAACAGAGCTCATCCAGTTACACTTCCAGTGAAATTAGGTCGAGGCAAATTTGAGAGCAATTCTGCAATACTATAAGGGGACCTGCATGCTCGGTGCATATGAAAAGCGTGCCACATCCACACTGGGTCATGCAAATGGAAGATGCATTGGTTGCTGCTCATCGGCGGCGCAGATATGCAACTGGAAGTTGCATATCTGCAGGCTACTTTGCATGCAGCCAGTTTGCATGCTCGGCACTGGAAAAGGAAAAGAATCCATGTGCTGTAATAGCTTCTGCTTATATATTCCCTATGCTGGATTGGGAATTCTGTTCTCTACATCAGTGGTTCCCAAACTATTATTGGGACCCACTAGTGGTTGCGAGTCAATTTCAGGTGGGCCATGAAGCCCCTAGAGCAGCCATATTTAAAAAAAAATATATGTGAAGATGGGATTCTGGAAAGGAGGGGGGCTGTGGGGTTACTTTGCTTGTGTAAAGGCTGTAAATATACTTTTTTTCTTTCTGATTCACTTTGCTATTGGAAAATGGCTAAGAAATAACCCAGCCTATTGCAGCACGCTCCGGAAAGCAGCAGGCTCTGGCATCACAATGACAGCACTTCCGGCCATGACATCCCTTCTGTTGAGAAGCAGACAGATTGCCATTCTAAGAAGTAGGTCCCAGTGCTAAAAGGTTTGAGAACCACTCAGTAGTGTCATCCGGCAACGAGCTGCCGGAACGCTAGGCGGGACTTACCGCTTGATTGACAGGCTGTCCGTGACGTGTCACTGCCTGCCCGCCCACCGCGCGGGCTCCCTCCAGTTGGCGCAACCCTCCACTGTTTGCCCAGGCACCCGGCGCGCCCCCCAGGCAAGCGGGCACCCCCTCCGAAGCCAGGGGTGCCCGCACGGTGGGCGGGCAGGCGGCAACACATCACGGACAGGCAGCCAATCAGGTACTAAGTCCCACCTAGCGTTCCAGCAGCTCGTTGCCGGATGACACCGCTGGAACCACTGCTCTATGTCCTCATCATACCTGATGAGTAGCAGAAAACAATGTCTTTTCTCCTTGTATTGGAGAGTGTCTGCCTTCCTCTCCAGCTAGGTGTTCCATTTGAACATCTGTGATTATCTTTTTTCTCCTCAGTCCCTTGCCATTCACCTCAGCTGCTCATCCTCAGGGTATTTTCTGCAGACTCAGCATTGCCAGCGTCTGATGCATGGGCCTTCTCTGCTGAGCAGGTTCCTTGCCCTCTGAATCCCCATCCATCTCTTTACGATGGTGACTCTTGTCTGCACAGCGTGGCAGGATTTTCTGTCAGTGCTGTTCAACGGCGGCGTAGATGGGGACAGTTTTACTGCCTCACCACTCGGCTTGCATTTATAGCCATATATATTTCCTCGCTTTGGCTGAACCCGTCCGATTTTATGTGTGGGTGTTTTTGTCCTATAGTTTCCATTTTAATGAAGGCAGAACAATGTCTTGGCAGATGCTGCATCTATTTGTCAGCAGACAGATCATAATACAGCACTGATTCCTCCTGTTCTTAAAATTGTCCCCCTTTTACATAGGTAGTTGTGCCTGCTTGTATATCCCAGAGATATGCCAAGTGGCAAATTAATGTCTAGGCTCATTGGACTGGATTCCATACTGTTTCACCAAAGAGGAACAAAACCTATTTTCTTCCATTCTGGAAAGTCCCAGTTTTACAACAGAAAAAATACAGTTATATTCAACTCACAGAAGAATCCCTGTGAGTCCATAAAAAGGTAAAGGTTTCCCCATGACTGAATGTCTAGTCATGACCAACTGTAGGGGGGCAGTGCTCATCTCCGTTTCTAAGCCGAAGAGTTTCCATGGTCATATGCCAAGGCATGTGGAACACCTTTATCTTCTCACCAAAGTGGTACCTATTTATCTACTTGCATTGTGTGTGCTTTCCAACTGCTAGGTTGGCAGGAGCTGGGACAAGCAACAGGAGCTTACTCAGTTGCGTGGTTTCGAACTGGCAACCTTCCAGTCAACAGCTCAGCAGTTTAATCTGCAGCACCACCATGTCCTTAAAGAAATCTCACCCAGATGGGGTAGTCCATAGCTACCCACAATTATGAGATCATGATGATATAGTGTCAAAGGAGAACTTGGATTCAAATCCCTGCTTAGTCATGAGACGGAGAACTTTTATGTTTGTTACTCTGCAAGGATAGGATATAAATGGTATTGCTCTATCCTTTTATGGTATTGATCTATCCTTTTAGATCGGACCCACTTTTTAGGGTGGCATACTTTTTAGGATAGCACCCACTGGAAGTGATGTCATTAACCTGGAAGTGACACCATCAAGCAGGAAGTGTCATCATTGTGACATAATCAAATTACACTCCTGGAAGGCTAACTGGCATTCTTGGACTGCCGCAACTGCAGAACCATGAAACATCCCTGACAGAGAGCAAGATGAGGACAAAATATTATGTAAAAGCACTGAACTAAAAACAATTAAAAATAAAGTCACTTGAAAATTCAAATTGTTAACACTCACAAAAGGAATGTAACAAAATTAAGGTCTGGACTCTGCAGCTTCCAGTTTGGCTGCTCCCAGCTTTCTGTGACCAACCTGACATCAGGTTGTGACCCACCAAATGGGTCCTGACCCAGTTTGAGAAACAGTGCCCTTACCCATTAACTCTAACCATACAGTTTTAAGTTATGTTGTAAACTGCTCTGAGAACCCCAGGGTTGAAATATGAATCCAGAATGATGGAACACACAGCTGCCCCAGAGATGTTAAATTGACCATGCCAAAGACAAGACCGAGTCACAGAGAATTCATCCAGTTTTGTCTTGTGAATGTGAGAACGATGACACAAGAGCACATTGAGACCACCACTTTTGGAGAGATCTGCTGTTGCTTAGAGTTGAATACAGCAAACAAGGAAGATTTACAATGTTAGATTCAATGAGGCTTGCCTTGTGGTTTTTCAGAAGTTTGTTTTTGTTGTGCTAGCCAAGCAGATTTTATTCACTGGATTATACAGACATTTCAGCAACTCAGCAGTTCAATATTTCTTGTCAGTCATTGAAGGCTCCAATACCCTGCGTGGTTGCAGCACTGGAGATTGGATAACTCACATCTGATCAGGTGACAAGTACATCAAATCAAGCATGCAAAGACCACGTTGATAAATCCAATTCATTTAGCTCTACAGGAAGAAAGCACACAAGATGTAGTGACTAGAATTTGGATTTTCATTCAGGAAAAAAACAAAACAAAGTTCTAATTCAATTCACCAATTTGCCATGGCTAGTTCATTTGAGCGTGACCTATTTTTGGCTTTCTTGACATTTCCGTAATTTCACTTCAGGCAAATTTCAAGGGCAAATGTAAAAGCAGTATCTCTCTTTTGATTCACTAAGCGACTGGGGGCACAATCCTGACCTTGGGCGGGG
>JAJKFI010000024.1:3243179-3253538 GCA_029204185.1 Lerista edwardsae
AATAATAATAATAATAATAATAATAATAATAATAATAATAATAATAATAATAATAATAATAATAATAATAATAATAGCCTGTAAACCACTTTGTGAACTTTGTGTTAAAAAGTGGTATATAAATACTATTGATCAATCAATCACATATCTATATCAAATCAATCAAATACGATTGATTGATTGATTGATTGATTGATTGATTGATTGATTGATGTGAATTCTTCTTTAACAGGAAAAGTTTGTGTCTCCTTATGGTCTATGTCCTCATAGGATATGTAATGTTGGTAGAGATAGAAGGAGGCAGGCTTTAAAATAAACCAAAATGAAAACACCTTTCCACAAATTTTTCTGTAGCTTCCGCTACAGTTTAACTATAAAGCGACAATTGACATTTCCAAAGGGATTAATCTGTTAACGTCCAGAACATGTCCTCTCACATGCACGTTCCTTTTGCAATTGTGGGTTATGCTTTATGCAGGTAGGCATAATGTTTTGATTTTCCTGTTCAAATGGCAGCCTTCTCTGTGGGTAGATGAGGATTCTGTAAGTTGATGAATATTTATATCAAGTCAAGAACTCTGGCATCTGTCACAATGTGCATAACTGTGACATAATTTTGGTGGGAGCATACTTATGAGAGTGCTAGGTTAGAATAAAGTGCTTCTTGGGTTGCTTCGCAATACTCCTTGAATACAGTTAGCTCTCTTAGCCTAATCAGTTCCTTTCTTCCATCCTTTCACACAACAGAAGAACGGCTGCAGTGAACAGCTGGATTTCTAATAGCAAAGGTGGAAAGGAGACCATCTCAATAGGGTTGAGCATGAGTTGCCATCTCAATATGGTATGCTCTCAGAACCAAGAGTTCAGTCGCTCCTATCTTTGGAAGCCCTTCACTAACATCATCCACTTCCCCTTTCAGACTCTGACTTCATCCTTGCTGCTTATCCCATGCTATGCCCATGTTCTGGAGACTTGTGGTAGCCCTGTACCAGCAGGGACATTCACTAAAATTGAGTGTTGCACGAGTTAGAACGGATAAAAGAAAATACTTTTTTACCCAGCGGGTATTTAATCTCTGGAACTCCTTGCCACAGGAGGTGGTGATGGCATCTGTCCTAGGTGCCTTTAAAAGGAGATTGGACAGATTTCTGGAGGAAAAGTCCATCATGGCTATAGGCCATGATGGGTGGTGCAACCTCCTTACATTAGAAGTGGGCTACCTCAGAATAACCTGGTCCAAGGGAGTGGCAACAGGATGCAGGCATCTTTTTGAGCTCTCTGAGGCATCTGGTGGGCTACTATGAGATACAGGAAGCTGGACTAGATGGGCCTTTGGCCTGATCCAGCAGGGCTCCTAGGTCAGTGTTTCCCAAAATGTGGGTCGCAACCCCATGTGCGCTGGGCCTGATGCAATGCTCCTGATGGCACCACCATGCCTTATTGAAACCCAGAAGAAATCTCTGGGGCCTCTCTTTGGACCTGCGACCCACTCCATTGGCTTCTGTTGGCCTCAGAATGTCCTGTGTAAGCCACCAGAAGTGACTTCCCATTTACAAATGCCACTCTGGTTTGCTTCCATTTGCTTCTGTGGGTCATTTTGAAGCCCACAAAGACCAATGGAGTAGGTCACAGGCCCAGCATGGCCAGGAATAAACCTCACGGGCCTCCCAATAAGGCATGGTTGTATTACCAGGAGTTGCTGTGTTACCAGGTTGTGTTGCTACCCACCATAGATGACGAGAAGGGTTGCAATGCTGAAAGGTTTTGGAAATGTTGACCTAGCTTATAAAGTTCTACCAACATTACATTGGTTTCTAAGAAAAGATTCCATAAAGTACTACTACAGTGTTATTCAAACTGCGGGTCGTGACCTGATTTGGTGGGTCATGACCTGATGTCAGGTGGATTGCGGAATGCTAGGAGCAGCCATCTTGGAAACTACAGACCTTACTTTTGCTATATTTCAAGTGAGGTTGTTTTTTTAGTAAAATGTTTTTAGTTCGGTGCTTTTACATAATAGTTTGTCCTAATTTTGCTTTCTGTCAGAGATGTTTCATGGTTGTGCAAGTGCTTCAATCCAAGAATGCCAGTTTTGCATTCTAGGAGTATCATTAGATTATGTCACACTGACAGCACTTCCTGCTTGATGATATCATTTCTGGATATGACATCAGTCCAGGTTAATGATATCACTTCCGGTGGGTCCTGACATGAGTGCCATTCTAAAAAGTGGGTCCCAATCTATAGTGAGAACCACTATACTACTGAATAGAAAAGGAGAAGAAACATAGTTATGACTTAAACCGTACAAGCTCCTAACAAATCTGGATAGCTTTCTCTTAATTTGTGTCACAAATTTCTACAATAGTGTCAATGGAAGGTTTGTTTCCTTGAACTTTTAAAATGAGGTCTACAAAACCTTTTAAAGCGTCCTCCTACATGAAATCAATTCCAGTGGTATTCGGCAAACAAATGTGAGAACAAGCTGAGCTTTGAAAAACCGTACAGTTGAGGTGCAATTGCATAATTTTCTGTCAGGGTAATTAATTGGATTCTATTATTGGAAACATATTTTACGTATGTTATTGATGTTTTGCATCTTAGAGACACTCCATCTCGGTTCATTTATATCATTTAAAAGCCTGGAGTTCTATTAATCACCTGAATAGGAACAGCACCATAGCTGTCACCATCACAAAGCATATACTGTGGAAATTGAATATGTGTGAGACTACTTAAAAAAAAAAAGCACTTCATTTTTTCCTTCCCCCAAAAGCAAAACAATAGTCATATCTGTTTAGTTCTGACAGTTGCTGGTGTTCTCCTTGCAAAAGGGTGGAAGGAAGAGAATCAACAGTTGACTTGGTTGGTCACCAGTTGGTAGCATCTGTAGTCCTGGGACCATGCTGTTGCCCTCCTGAGGATGACCTTGGGGGCATCCAAAGGAAAAAGTGCTGTAGTAATTGGTGTGTCAGAGTCAGGGTAGCAGCTGCCAGTAACTGCACTCTGAACTAGGGCAGTAGCACCTAGTGGTTAGCATGCTCCACCCTTTTGCAAGAAGAACCCTTTTGCAAGAAGTCCATCACAGGCTACAGACCAAGATGAGGTTTCTGGTGGGCCACTGTGAGATACAGGAAGCTGGACTAGATGGCCTTTTGGCCTAATCAAGCGGGGCTCTTCTTACGTTCTTATGTTTATCTTCTCATGGATGTCTATCAAAATCACTCTCACAGTAGTGCCTGCAGAGTGAGGGGATTTGACAGTAGACTACAATTTCTATGCCACCAGAGACACACGGAGCCCCGAGCATGCCCAGGGCATGGCGATGTAACCATGCCCCCAGCGCATCGCCCCACCCCCGTGCATCACCCAACCATGCCTCCCTGCACCCGGGATCACTCCATTTCAGAGCGATACAGACATAGGGGAGGGCGGGCAGGCCAAAAAGCATGTGGGTTCTTCTGCACAATGGCGCCTCGCCACTGCCGGCGCCCATGGCTCCCGCCACCCGTCACTACACCCTTCCTCCACCCCTGCATGCCAGAGATCCAGAGATGGACCATTTGTGGGGCGACACCTAGTGGCTGCCTGGGGCGCTGTAACGGCCAGCATGAGGCCTAGCTACTGCCTCCCATTTTATTATGATTTAAGCCACTGTCTCACACTTTGTGTGCCTGTCAGCATACTTTGGTGTATCTCGCAGAGGTGGGCGAGCTGCCTGCGTGCCTGCATGCCAACTCATGTTCCCATGAGAAGCAAGAGAAGTTGGACTCAAAACAAAGACCTTGGCCGCCGCCCTTGGTTGATGTTATGAGAAAGGGGCGTAAGATGCTGTCCACTTCAAAGCCCCAAATTATGTTTATGTTTTATGTGTACCAATTAAGCTAGGTACCCTCCACCCTAATGCAGGAACATCTTATTAGTCACGTGCAAAGATAACGGAATGGACACATGCCAATGAGGAGGTTGACAGAAGATGTTCCTTATTGGTTGCAGGTGCATAGCAAGAGGTCTCCTAATGATGGGAACATCTCCTACTTGTTAGGATGACAGGTCTTTTAATGATGTGACCCAAGTATTAATTTGTCATATATCATTGTGCTGTCAAATACTTTGTTTTTTTGCCAATTAGCACTGATATCTTCATAAACCAGCACCCAGACTATATAAGCCTGCTTAACTTGGGTTAAGGAGCGACTTGACTTGGCGCAGCAACTTGATGTCAAACACCAGCATGCTGCAGTGTCACTCCAAGCCACCTGATAACACTTTGTAAGTTTTGCTTTGCATGCTGATATGAGCTTTTTTTTGTAGAAATAAATTGCCTTTGCATCTTAACTCTGAACTGAGCATATTCATAAGAACATAAGAACATAAGAAGAGCCCTGCTGGATCAGGCCAAAGGCCCATCTACTCCAGCTTCCTGTATCTCACAGCGGCCCCACCAGGTGCCCCAGGGAGGCATGAGACAACAAGATGCTTGCATCCTCTTGCCACTCCCTTGCACCCAGTACTCTGAAGTAGCCTACTTCCTTCCTCTGATATCCTTCCTCTGATATCCAAAAACAACCCCCGACCTGTGGCTTGGCTGCCCGACTGGAACAGGCGCTGTTTGTGGAGAGGCACTGGGCCTGTTTCCTTGTGTTGCCCTAAGTCCAGAATCACTCCTAAATGTAGCAATTCCAGATGCTGGGGATGTGTTAGGGTGGTGCAGGGGGCAAGGTGGGGGTGGCACTAGGGGCACAGTGACACAGGGATGTCACCAGTGATGTCACCCTGCCCCAGGTGCAGTCAGTACCCAATCCAACTCTGCAGAGATCAGGCTCTTTTGTTCAGAGGAAGGAATAAATGATGTTCAAGGCTAGTTTACACATAAATGTTCAGAGGAAGGAATAAATGATGTTCAAGGCTAGTTTTTTTGTTCAGAGGAAGGAATAAATGATGTTCAAGGCTAGTTTACACATGTTCAAGGCTAGTTTACACAAGGCTAGTTTACACATAAATGACAAGTCTTTATTACAAAACAACCACAAACATTAACAAACATAGAACACAGGAGCACCTCTGAACCCCAGAGGTGTCTCCAGGCACCCATACTTACAGTTAGGCATCCTGCCCCAGGCAACACAGCCTCCAGCAGAATCTGGGGGGGGTGTTCAAGCGACGCTCTGGATAATGCAGCCTGCTAGCATTCACAAGGTTTGGGGGGGGGGCAAGTAAAGGCCCCAAAGCCTGGCTTTTATTGGCCAAAGTACCAGCTGAATGACCAGGAGTTGATTAGCTGGCCAATCCCACACAGACGCTTGCTTGTTGAACTACACCACTGATGATAATTTATGCAGTAAGATTAGCAACAGCTGGGGCTCTTGGTCTGTGTCCAAATTCTCCTGGATGTTTCCCCTGGGAAAAACTCCACTAGGACTCCCAGAGGCCAGGAGACACCCAGATGATTTGGGGGGGGGGGGGCTGGCATCGGCCATTACACACACTCAGAGTTAAATGTCAAAAAAAGTATACTAAAAATCCAATAAAAGAAAGGGAATAACAAAACTAAAGGAGCAAGAGAAGAGAGTAGGGAAAATTGAATTTGGCAGAAAAGGGGTTAAAGAAATGAAGTAGAAAATATGAATAAATAGGGCTAAACAGCAAAAAAAGCCAAGTTTCCAAACGAAAGGGTGGTAAAAGCCAAAGCAGACTGAAAAATGCTCCAAAGGACCTCTCCAGTTTGGGTGACTGGGCAACTAAATGGCAAATACCGTTCAGTGACAGTAAGCATACACTGACGCCCATTGAGGCAGACAATCCCAACTGAAAAGGTCCGATGGTGATGAACCCAGGAAGAGCTTTTGGGTTCGCAATGCAAAGCTCAGTGAAAATGCTGTGATGAAAGCTAATTCAGTAAAGCCCTTATACAAATTTATTCTGTCGCCACAGTTGGGACACTGTGCATGGTTCTGGTCACTGTGTTTCAAGAAAGAGATGTAAAAGAAGCAAAAAGTAATAATCAGAGAGCTGTAGCACCTTCCTGTGAAAAGCAGACTTCAATATTTGGGACTTAATAGCGTGGGAAAAGTTGATTATAGGAGAAACTGATTAACAGCCCCATCCTCTGGGCTCGGGCCAGCAGCTAAATGCATGTTCCACTGCTGGCCACTGCTGAAAAAGTGCCAGAAAGCGCTTCTCAGCAATGTGCCCAATATCCTACTGTTCGGATGCCAGAAGGCAGGCTAGATTCTTCTTGTCCATTTCCGAGGGGTTGGACTACATGCAGGGGGTTGGGCTAGATGACCATGTTTCTATGATTCTATGATTCTATGTCGCCACTGCAGGAGGCAGGAAGAGGCTGTGGGTGGGCGGAAGGGAAGAGGAGAGTGGACAAAACTGGGCAAGGAGGGGACATGATAGGGTGCGGAGGCTGTGGGAGGGCTGGGTCCAGAAGTGATGGAGCACACTTGATTCCACTTTCACTGCTTCCCTTTCCCCTTTCTGAACTGGAAGGCTGCCAGCACAGATCCGAGGAGACCCATTGCCTGTCGGGAGGTTTATGCGAGGCTAAGGGGATTTAAATTCCCTTTCCCTACCAAAGCTTCCCAATTCCCACCAGATATGGTGGGACAGGTATGACACGTCCTTTTTTGTGTGTGGCTGCACCAGCAGGGGAAGGGATGCTGACCAATGGAGGTTTAGAAAGGTCAAAAGAAAGTACTTCTATACACAGCACATAATTGGCCTGTGGAATTCATTGCCACAAGATGCGGTGATGGTTCTTAGCTTGAAAGGCTTTAAAAGGGATTAGACAAATTCCTGGAGTATGGATTCAATGGGTTATTAGTCATAATTGGTATGGGCAGGATCAGGGGAAAGTAAAGAAAGAAGCAAAGTATGTTCTCACCTCCTGCTTGTATTCATCGCCTGCTTGTTTACTCCTGCTTATGGAAACAGGATACAGAGTTTAAAGGACCTTTGGCCTGATCCAATAGGGCTTTTCTTGTTACGTTCTTATCAATACCAAGCTAGAAAAACAGCTTAGCAAAATACAGAGCAGAAGATGGGGGAAAATCTCTTGCTGAGTGAAACATTTTTATCTTTTATGCCTGTCATGTATCTGATGATCTGAAATAAAAATACACCCATTGTGCTTTGATGAGTCTCAATGATTTTTAGATTTCAAAGTCATTAAGAGTAGGCAATTTGAGAGAAAAGAAAGCAAGTTAAAAAATCTGTGAATAAGAATGAAAGGAAACATGGCAGAGAAAGATGGGAGATTGCAATTCAAAGCATTTAAAGTTTGCCTTTTTTTTGTTTTATCTTCCTTTTAAATATAAATTTGGCTGCTCCTTTAATAGTTGAATCATTCTTTAATAATTACTAAAACTCTATTCCCACTCTTCAAGCTGCAGTAAAAACTGAAGTTCAGAATTTAGGAGATAGTTCTGATCCTCTAATGCAGCCATTTTCAACCACTGTGCCTTGGCACATTGGTGTGCCGTGAACGGGCCCCAGGTGTGCTGTGGGAATTTGGGAGAGAGTCATTTATTGGTAGGGCCATTGGGGGATGTGAGTCTACCACCAGCAGTTGGATGTGCCTTGTCAATTGTCCAAAAGCTGATGGTATGCCTTGAAAATTGTCGTGCCTTGCCAGTGTGCCGTGAGATGAAAAATGTTGAAAATCACTGTTCTAGAGTCTTTGACAATTCTGATATGCTCATTGTGTAGTTTTGGGGGCGTGAGGCCTTGGAAAGCAGTCTCCAAATCATGGACCATTGTGTATGGGGAAAGCCATCCCTATTCTGGCTAATGCTGAGTGTTCCATCGCACTGGCATTTTGAATGTCACTTGCGCTGCCCAGAGAGATGCTCTGGCCAGCCATGTCTATCGGCACTTGCCACAACAGGGTGTTCACCAGGATTTCTCTGACCAGAGCATCTCTCTGGGCAGTGTGAGTGACATGTGAAGCAGCAGTGCAATAGAACACTCCATGCTGCTCAGTGGGGAAGACTTTCCCCGTAGACCGGATCCATCCCGCAGGCTGTAGTTTGGAGGCCCATGCCCTAGAAGCACTGGATTGTTAGACTGTAATACTGAGGGCACAATGCAATGCCCTGCATTTGGCCGATGCTAGCTGCTAGCATCAGCCCAATGGCATCCATGTTGGTGCAAGAGCACCAACTGGTACCCTCGTGCCAGCGCTGCTGCCATTGGGCCAGCGCTAGCAACAGCGTTGGCCCAACAATGCCGGCCAAAGCCAGTGGTGCAATGCTCCTGTGCCAGTTGAGTTCAGCTGGCACAGGGGCATTTCTGGGTGGGAAGGAGGGTATTTCTGGGTGGTGGTGGGTAGACTGGGAGGCGTGCCAACCTGGGAAGATGGGTGGGACTGGGATGTGGCTGTTAGGCCCATTGGAGTGGCTGGCACCTACTCTGGGGTAAGGGCATGAATGTGCCTTTGCCCAGGGAGGCTCCTGTCTGTTCCAACTTGCACTGGATATGGCACAAGCCCTTCATGCTTTCCGTTCCAGAGCAAATTAGGAATGTGCCCTCAATCAGATTTGTATTACAATGTACATTGTGAACAGTAGAGTGCCTTGTGTTTTTTTTTCTACGCCATAAGGGATATGATGATAACGATGATGAGACCATAGAGAGCATCTTGTTTGTAGGAAAAACAGTCCAACAGCCATGATCTTCATCTGGCAAGAACTTCTGAAAGAGTGCTTATACAGCAACATGAATGGCACGAACTCTGAACATAGAATGTGGCATATCTACAGATCTCATTTCATGTATAAATCTCTTCGTCTAGGGAGCAAGGCTAAATTGCAAAAAAGGTATGAGAAGTCTTTTGCAGAAGGCCTTTTCATTTGATTCAATGCAAAAGGACTCTGAACGTGACATCTCTCGCAATCTTGGACGCCGCTGTGGGCATATCTAGTGATGTCCCTGGGGAACCTGTCTATCCTCCAATTTGGGATTCTTTTCAGCTTGTAGAGCCTGAGGATGTGGACAGGATTCTCTGGAGTGTGAGACCTGCTGCTTGCCCGCTCGACCCTTGCCCGGCGTGGCTAATTAGAGCTGCCCGGGGAGGGCTGGCCGAGTGGACGGGGAGGGTGGTGAACTCATCTCTGAAGGAGGGGGTACTCCCGCCTGCTTTGAAGCAGGCAATGGTTCGCCCTCTCCTGAAGAAGCCCTCCCTGGATCCCACAAATTTAAACAACTTTCGGCCAGTCTCCAATATCCCATTTCTGGGCAAGGTGATTGAGCGGGTGGTGGCGTCTCAGCTTCAGAGGGTTCTGGAGGAAACGGATTATCTGGACCCATTCCAATCTGGCTTCAGGCCGGGGTTCGGGACGGAGACCGCCTTGGTCGCCTTGGTGGATGACCTTCGCCGGGGGATGGACGGGGGAAGTGCGGTCCTGTTAGTCCTGCTGGACCTCTCGGCGGCTTTCGACACCATCGACCATGGTGTCCTTCTGGGTCGGCTGGCCGGGTTGGGGCTTGGAGGCACTGTTTTGAAGTGGTTCCGCTCCTTCCTGACTGACAGATCCCAGAAGGTGGTGCTGGGGGACGCTTGTTCGGCACCCCGACCTCTTAGGTTCGGGGTGCCGCAAGGTTCCATCTTATCCCCCATGCTGTTTAACATCTACATGAAACCGCTGGGAGAGGTCATCCGGGGGTTTGGAGTGGGGTGCCATCAATATGCTGATGACACCCAACTTTATCTCTCCTTTCCCCCTGATTCTGAGGAGGCGGTTGAGGTCCTGAATCGCTGTCTGGAGGCCGTTGGGGGCTGGATGCGGGCGAACAAGCTGAAATTAAATCCGGATAAGACAGAGGTGCTTTTGGTTCGGAAATCCACAGCTCGGGTATTGGATTATCGTCCTGCTCTGAACGGGGTCGCACTTCCTCTGAAGGAGCAGGTTCGCAGCTTGGGGGTTCTCCTGGATTCACAGCTACACCTGGAGCCCCAGGTGGTGGCGGTGGCCAGGGGAGCCTTTGCTCAGCTTCGGCTGATTCGCCAGCTGCGGCCGTACCTGAGCTGTGCGGACCTGGCCACTGTGACCCACGCCCTAGTGACATCTAGATTAGATTATTGCAATGCGCTCTACGTGGGGCTGCCTTTTAAGACGGTCCGGAAATTACAACTAGTACAGAACGCGGCGGCTCGGGTGGTTGCTGGGGCACGTCGGTTTGACTCTGTCGAGCCGTTGCTTCAGCGACTACACTGGCTGCCGGTTCTGTTCCGGGCCCAATTCAAAGTGCTAGTCTTGACCTTTAAAGCCCTTTACGGCTCGGGTCCGGGGTATTTGAGGGACCGCCTCCTTCCATATAATCCAACCCGTACTCTTAGATCATCTGGGGGGG
>JAJKFI010000024.1:3256422-3270131 GCA_029204185.1 Lerista edwardsae
TCTCTCTCTCTCTCTCTCTCTCTCTCTCTCTCTCTCTCTCTCTCTCTCTCTCTCTCTCTCTGTGTGTGTGTGTGTGTGTGTGTGTGTGTGTGTGTTCTGAGAACGAGTGATGAACCAAATATTTGTCCCTTAACTAATAATGAAGAGATCAGAATTCTGCATGCATATACTTCCATCAGTAAGCAAACTCCTTCTGATGTCAAATGGAGAATCATGGATGTAGTAATCTAAACTCCAATATTCTTCTGCAGCACATTCATTATCAAGTAATCAGCAACAGAACAATTCCTTGCAGCAGGCAGTATTCACTGACAACAGATATTAGGCTCTCTTCTCTCCAGGCTTACAGTCTTTTTTTTTTTTTTAAAGATGCTTATCATTTTCATATAGTGACAATAACAATGCTTTTAAAGTACTGACTTCTAACCCCAATTCAGAAATGTCTCACCCCAGCACAATAGCATGATCAAGAATGGATTATCTGAACCTTCACTGAAACTCATTTGCAATATTAGGAGCAAGATTTCACTCTGGCAGCTGCTTGAAAATGTGGAAATCTTTCTGAGTTTCTCTTTACATACTGATTGGAAATTATTTCAACATGGATGTCTGGTTCAGAAAATACTGCCCAATCTGGACCTGTGTGAACGCCAGCATCTACAGTCACGTTAAGAGCACATTTTGACTTCTTCCTTTGCTTCTTTTCTAATTTTCTATTCATTCAGGGGTTTAAAAATAGGTCTTAAAAGAGTAGTCTTAGGCAAACTATGGTCGGAAACCATGGTACAAGAAGCAGAGTTGCAGCCAGATATGGCAGCCCTCTACTGAGCTTTCCGCCTTTAGCTCCCATAACTCCTGCCTGTTCTGACACCATTGAATGTGCATTTAACTGACTTCTTCTCAAGTCAGTTTCCCAAATGCAAGCTGCTGTTTCCCAAATGCAACATGGTTGGGCAAAGACACAGCAGGACAGGATAAAAAAAGAAGAAATCAACACAGGCATGCAACATTCCTTGCCGTGTGCAATTCTACCGCTTTACGGTGGCCATTCTGCCAGTCAAACTTGCTGGCCTCACTGTGCCAGCCTAACTCCAAGTTAGGATTGCGCCTTCAGTCTTATCCCTACACATAATGTGGGGAAAATACAGGAGTATCTTGTATCGGCAAATTTGGTTTTGGTGATCTGCCGTTCTGTGGATTCTGGGGACGCCCTTTAAAAAGATAAAGAAAGTGAAAAAGAATACTAAAAATAGCTCAGTTTATCTTAGCACAGTGAAACGGCTGCATTTTCAGGGCTGCAGGGTCGCAAGCATGTTACAGACAGGGGCGTATCTAGACAAAATTGCACCCATGGCGCGCAATGAAATAGCGCCCCCCACACACATGCAACGTCATGATGTCATGATGTCGTGACGTCATGACGTTGTGGGGTGTGGCTTTTTGCTGCCATGTGTCTGCAGAGCCAACACACACACACACACACACACACACACACAGACATAAACACACACACAAAACAGACCCAGCCAAGGAAATGCAGCCAGCTCTGCTGGCCGTCCCGTCCCTCCTTACCTCTTGAAAACCTGCATGAGGCGCCTCCGGGCCATCGTGGACATGGCGGGCTCGTGGTTATAAATAAATAACTCATATACTGGGTGGCCCAGGGGAAGGGGAGGGAGGTGAGGCGTCAGGGCAAAAGCAGCAGCTGGGTGGCGAGTGAGGCGCTGAGGAGTTGACAGCGGCGGCTCCCCAAGCGACGGTGGCCTCTACCACTCTGAGTGGTCCACTTGCGCCTCAGAAGAGGGGGGAGACAGGAGGAGGAGGCTGCAAGGGGTGGGGAGAGGATGCAGCGCCAACCACATAATTCAGGGTAACAGGGCACCTTAAATTGGCCTTGAAGTGCCAGTGCCGTGGCAGCCAGCAAAAGCTGGCAACTCTAAGGCCACTTTAAGGCACCCCCATGATTTGCAGAGCCAGGGGGCACGGTGGCGGCTTCCTTCCCCAGGGCTGCCGCTCGGGCACTTTAAGTACTCGAGAGGCAGGCTGGGAGGGAAGGTGCCAACGCACCTCCCGGCTCGGGGCACAGGGGGTCACAAATTTGTGGGCGGGGGCGGGGCGCCATGCCAATGGTGCCCCCCACCTTATGGAGCCCCAGGGCTTGTGCCCCCTGCTGCCATACCCTGTTACGCCTCTGGTTACAGAGCTGTTCTGAGGTGCAGGAGGCCTGCAGAGAAAATCACTTCCCCTATGGAGGGCTGGTGCAACCCTTCTGGTATGTGAAAATCCCTTTTTTGCAGTGGTGGCATAATCCTGGAGATGCCATCACCACTGTCACTAAATCACTTCATGTAGTGACCCTAGAAGGGTAGAGATTGGTTCCCACTGCCATGGGGGATCATAACCCCAAGGTTGGGAACACTGTCTTAGGGCACACTCCAATGCCTGTTGTTCAGCCGATGCTAGCGTCGGCCACACAGCTGCAGTGCTGGCGCAAGAGTGCTGACTGGCACCCTGATGCCAGCACTGGTGCTGTTGGGCTGATGCTTGCCCAAGGGAGGCTCCAGCAGCTTCCTAACTTGTGCTGGATACAGCGCAGGCCTGCTGGCCATTCCAAAGCGTTAGGATTGCGCCCTTAGTAGAAGAAATCTCTGGTCAAGAGATAGTTCCATTACATATATTTGTTTCTTCTGTTTATAGTATGGTATTAAATGCAATTCTGATAACTTAAATCCGTATTAGTGTTTCAGGCAAGAACACACTGCATGAACCCTGATAATTTGCCTGAAGTCTTGGAGCAAAGATGGGGGAACTGGAATGTTTGGTGGCTAGGGAAAACATTGATATAGTAGGCATAACAGAAACCTGGTGGAATGCAGAGAACCAGTGGGATACTGCCATCCCAGGCTATAAACTCTATAGAACAGGGAAGGGCGTCTTGGCAGTGGGGTGGCCATCAATGTCAGAAAAGGGATAGAATCCAGCAGAATAGAAATTGAAGGTGGGCCTGACTCCACCATAGAGTCACTGTGGGTTAAACTACCAGGTCAAAAGAGCGATGTAATAGTGGGGGGGGGGTGCTATCGTCCTCCGAATCAAAAACTTGAAGGGGACCTTGAAATGAGGAAACAAATCAGGGGGGTGACCAAGAAAGACAAGGTTATAATCATGGCGGACTCCAATTGTAATTGTGGGGGTCTCCAAAGAGTAGTCTTAGGCAAACTACTATCAGAAACCATGGTAGAAGAAGCAGAGTTGCAGCCAGATATGGCAGCCCTCTATTGAGCTTTCCGCTTTTAGACCCCATAATTCCTGCCTGAATGACCCATTGACTGGGTCAACTGGTCAAGAAAGGGAGACCGAATTCTTTGATGTGCTGAATGACTGTGCCTTAGAGCAGCTAGTCATGGAACCCACCAGAGGATAGGCAACTCTGGATTTAATATTAAGTGGTACTTGGGACCTAGTTAGGAATGTAAATGTTACTGAGCATTGGGGAACAGTGACCATGTTGCGATTGGTTTCGCCATGCATGTCCAGGAAAGAGGGCAGAGCAAAACTGACACAAAAACCCTTGACTTTCAAAGGGCAGATTTCCCTCAAATGAGGAGGCTAGTTAGAATGAAATTGAAAGGGAAGGTAAAAAGAGTCCAGTCCAGTAAAAAGAGCCTAAACATGAAGGGTGTTTAAAATAACAGTAGTAGAGGCCCAGCAGAAATGTATACCACAAAGAAAGAAGGGCTCAACTAGGTCCAGGTAGGTGCCTGCATGGCTGACAAATAAAGCGAGAGAGGCCGTAAAGAGCAAGGAAACTTCCTTCCGTAAATGGAAGTCTTGCCCAAATGATGAGAATAAAAAAGTGGCTGGCAAACGTTTGCCATAATCGTAAGAGGGCGATACGGGAGGCCAAGAAAGACTTTGAGGAACACATGGCCAGAAACAAAAAGGGGAACAATAAAAGCTTCTTCAACTATGTTAGAAGCAGGAAACCTGCCAGAGAGGCGGTTGGCCCACGGGACAATGAGGGAGGGAGGGAGGAGATAAAAGGGGATCTGGAAATTGCAGAGAAATTAAATGAATTCTTTGTGTCTTCATGGCAGAAGACCTTGGGCAGATGACACTGCCCGAACTGCCTCTCCTAAGGATTTAAGTCAGATAATGGTTAATAAACAAGATGTTTTAGATCAAATTGATTAATTAAATGTAAATAAATCACCAGGCCCAGATGGCATCCACCCAAGACTTATCAAGGAATTAAAGAATGAAGTTGCCAACCTCTTAACTAGAGTATGCAACTTGTCCCTTCAAACAGCCACGGTGCCAGAGGATTGGAGGATAGCCAATGTCACACCAATCTTTAAAAAAGGGAGAAAAGGGGACCCTGAAAACTACAGGTCAGTCAGCCTAATGTCTGTTCCAGGTAAGATGGTGAAAAGCCTCATCAAGGATAAAATCCTAAAACACGTAGAGGAACAAGTATTGCTGAAAGAAAGTCAGCATGGCTTCTATAAGGGTAAGTCTTGCCTCACAAACCTTTTAGAATTTGTTGAAAAGGTCAACAGGCACATGGATGTGGGTGAACCTGTGGATATCATATATCTGGATTTTCAGAAGGCGTTTGACACAGTTCCCCACCAAAGGCTGCTGAGGAAACTTCACAGAGGGCAGGTCCTCTTATGGATTCAGAATTGGTTGAGGGCCAGGAAACAGAGAGTGGGGGTCAATGGACAATTTTCACAGTGGAGAGAGGTGAAAAGTGGAGTGCCCCAGGGATCTGTCTTGGGCTGGTGCTTTTCAAATCGTTCATAACTGACCTGGAGACTGGCATAAGGAGCAAGGTGGCCAAATTTGCAGATGACACAAAACTTTTCCGTGTTGTGAAAACCAGAAGGGATTGTGAAGAGCTCCAGAAGGACCTCTCCAAGTTGGGGGAATGGGCAGCAAAATGGCAGCTGTGTTTCAATGTAGACAAGTGTAAAGTGATGCACATTGGGGCAAAAAAATCAAAATGACACCTATAGGCTAATGGGTTCTGAGCTGTCTGTGAGAGAGATCTTGGGGTGCTAGTGGACAACTCGATGAAGGTGTCGACCAAGTGTGCAGCAGCAATTAAGAAGGCCAATTCCATGCTTGGGGTAATTAAAAAAAGGGTTGAGAATAAAACAACCAAAATTATTATACCATTGCACAAATCATTGGTAAGGCCACATCTAGAGTATTGCATACAGTTCTGGTCACCACACCTCAAAAAGGACATAGTGGAGCTGGAAAAGGTGCAGAAGAGAGTGATGAAAATGATTACAGGGCTGGGGCACCTCCCTTATGAAGAAAGACTGCAGCGTTTGGGGCTCTTCAGCCTAGAAAAAAGGCGCCTGAGGGGGGACATAATTGAGACATATAAAATTATGCATGGGAGGGATAGAGTCAATAGAGGGACATTCTTTTCCCTCCCTCACAATGCCAGAACCAGGGGGCATCCACTGAAATTGAGTGTTGGGAGTGTTAAAACAGATAGATAAAAGGAAGTATTTTTTTACCCAGTGGGTAATTAAGCTATGGAACTCCTTGCCACAGGAGGTGGTGATGGCATCTGGCCTAAATGCCTTTAAAAGGGGACTGGATGGATTTCTGGAGGAAAAGGCCATCATGGGCTATAGGCCATGATGGGCAGGAGCCTTTGTAATGGAGCCCGTCTCCCTCACCTCCAGAGCCATTCCCAGCTCAGAAAGCAAAACCTCTGCTCTGAGCAACAAATCGGTCTGGAGGTGAGGGAGAAAGGCCATGTTACACGGGAGCTCAGGTGCTGTGACCGCCGGAGCGGGGGCCAGTTGTGGCTATTGGGTGCAGGGTGGGGTGCAGGTATGCGAGTGCAGCTGGCCTGGGTGACCTCTTGGTGCAGGGACACACTGGCCAGACCCCAATAGCTTTGCTGCAACTTATTTACTTTTGCTGTAGTCTTCACATTCATGGGGGGCCCGTTGCCTCACGGGGCTTACCCCTCCTGGGGCAGTCCGTCTCCCTGATGTAGCTCGCGATGGACTCTCTTGGGTGTTTGTCAGCCCCTTGGGTACTGGCGGATCGAATCCCAGGGTGCTCTGATCCCCAGGAGCCGGTTTGCGGGCGGGCGGTCCCTTGTAGGTGTGGGTAGCTCCCTCTTGGGGGATGCTGGTTGTCAGCCTAAGGTGTGCCCTCCATGGAGGGTCATTCCACATCCCTCAGCTGGCCGGGGTCTCTTCCCCCCAGCGGGGACCCTCCAGGGCCACCTCACAGGTCCAGGCAAAGGGAGGAGGGCTGCCAGCCCCCGGGATCACTCTCCTCGCTCCACCTCCCCAGGGCTGCAGACGGCAACCTCTCTCCCTGCTGTCCAGGCTCCTTATGAGCCTCTCCCCAGCCTCCCTGGACTCCTCCCCTTCCTGTCCTGTGGGTTGGCCAGGCTCTCGTGAGACCGAGCCTGGCCTTTGCAGGATCCTCTCCCTACGTTGCCTAAGACTGGACAGGGGGCCTTAAAGCCCCAGTTTCCTGCCCGGGAGGTGTCTTCTCCCTCTGGGGTCATTGCCGGGCGCGGGGGGGGGGGGGGGTGGCAGGCACCTGCAAAACGTAGCACTTCCCTCCATAGGCATACCTCTGTATTTAGGATTGCAACCTTTGAGCGCAATCCTAAACTAGTCCTGGTATAGGCAGGCAGAATTGATTTCCCTTCCGCCTGTTAACACGGCAGCAGTCCGAATGGGGCTACTCAGAGCAGCACTGCTGAAGTGGGCAGCACAAATCTGAGCAGCCTGGAGCACGGCTGGGCCACCCAGGATGGGGGTTTGAATCCGGCCCAAGTGCTAGATCCTGGCACCACCCTCTTCCCCAGGCTCAGTGGTGTCATCTACTCTCTCGCAAGCCGGAACGCTGGGCGGGACTTGAGTGATTGACAGCCCGTCGACTCACTTCCGGTTTCTTCGCGCGCCCCGCGCGGCTTTCCCTCGCCTCAGAGGGAGCGCCTGCTCGCCAGGGGGGATGGGTGGGGGGCGCGCCGGGTGCCTGGGCGAGCAGGCGCCCCCTCCGAGGCGAGGGAATGCCGCGCGGGGCGCGCGAAGAAACCAGAAGTCAAACAACGGCCTGTCAATCACTCAAGTCCCGCCCAGCGTTCCGGCTTGCGAGAGAGTAGATGACACCACTGCCCAGGCTGGTCAACCCACAGGCCTGTCCTTCCCCCTCTGCCTGCTCTCCTCCTGCACTCTCCAATCCCTCGCACCAGCCTCCCTAGGCCAGCCTCACCTGGGCTTCACCAGCCAGGGAAGCCGCACAGGGAAGCCAGCATCCACGCACTGGCCTCCCTTCCTCCTGTGTTGTTGCAAACCCTCTTTACAGCTTGTTCGTAGCACTCTTGAGACAGCTCAGGAGATGGTGCCAGCCTATCCCCGGGCTTGGATTCTGCTTGCACATAAACATATGAGGAACATGACATACAAGGAGTTACGTTTGCCAAATAATGCTGTGAATTCATTGTTGATCAAAGCTGAAGTTGTATTTCAACTTTTGTTTCCGTCCTTGTTCAAATTCTAAAGCAGGATCCCTGGGCTTCACCAGCAATGTTCTTGTAGCCGTCCCCTTCCCCAGGATTTAATTCTTTAGAGACTTGCAGCTTTCCAGCTCTGCTGTAACACTTCAGGCTTCACTGGCTGCAGTAAAACACAGACTAACCATCAACGTGAAGAGGGAAAAGCTAGTTTATAGATTTAGAACACGATCCTAACTTGGGCAGGCACAGGCAGGCTGGCTGGCCTGTGCTGCATCCTACCTAAGTTAGGAGGCAGCGGCAACATAGCTCAGGAACAAGGTGTATGCTCAGGAAAAGGCAGGAGATAACCCGAGGAGATAGGGAATGGTATCAGCAGTGGCCCCTTGTACAAATAAGACAGGAATTACAGGGTTAACCCCCAAAGTCTTTGCCTGCAGCAGGAACACAGCTGCAGGCTGATGAGGGCCCTGGCTATGAAGGGTGATTAGCACAGGTGCAGATAGGTGTGGCTGATGAATTGAAGCCTGCCCAGCAGCAGACACCGATTGGCCTGCCTCAGTATAAAGTTGGTATGGAGGCAGGAGCTGCAGTAAGTTAGCACCAGGCAGATGAATGAAGGAAAGTGGCAGTGGACTGATGGATTGCTGGATGGACTGATTGAAGGACTGTTGGATACACTGCCTGGATACTTGGTTATTGGAACTGTGAGTGGGTTCCTGTGGTGCCTTGGTTGGAGAACTGTTGTATGGCTGCCACGCCCCTGGAGCCACCAAGTGGAAGAGGCAGGTGTGGCTTAGGTTAGCTGACTGCCTATTGTTTGGTGGTGGGGTTTTGTGGTGCCAAGTTTAGACTTAGGGTATCTGGTGCTAAGCCGGTGATGAGGACAGTCTGGAGGAGGCTGGCCATCCGGTGAATCCAAGCAAGGCTGCTGGAAGAGAGGAGAACCAGTAGGTGAAGAAACCCCCTCCCTCTCACCTATCTCTGAGGCTGCTTAAAGGGGAAATCAGTCAGCCTAGTGTGGGCATTGGGGCCCTCAGGGAGGCCCAGCAGGGAGTTTCTGGCAGAACACAAGGACTGATCAGGGCAGAAGGAAGGCAGGGGAGGGTGGCCCAATGGGCAAACTGGCCTGGGGAAGGGACCCCTATCCCCAGCCTAGTTGACCTTACATGGGACACCTGGATGTGTGCTAGAGATTTTGCTGGCACAGATCTGAATAGCTCTGTTAGGGAGACTGCTACTGCACAACATGGGATTAAGGGGAATTAATTTCCCTTACTCTGTGCTGCATCTCATGCTGGATACAGGGCTGGCTGGCTGGGCTCCCTATTCCAGAGCGGGTTAGAATTGGGCTGTTGACCATTTAAGTTTTAGCCTTCAGTTCTATCCATCTGTCGATCAATAGACAAAACACTATGAGAGATCCAGATTATGTGAGAATGTAGAACTACCAGGGTGGCTAATGCTAACAAGGTCAAGATAGATATGTTGGTTAGTTCTCCTACTAACCAACTGGAAAAAATGTATTGAGACACTTAAGAAGGAAAATAAGAGCAATCTCTAAACACCCCAAACTCATTCAAACCCTTACTGTAAATATCTAACACAGGCATGGGAGTGATGGACATGATTTTCATTACATTTGCCTCGTTGCAGTTGGGGTTTTTTTTACATGTTTTTTTAAGGCTGCCAGATGGCTTTTGCTGCTGAAAATAATGACATGGAAATCATTTCATAAAAGTATCATAGCAATTTAGCAAGAGGTTTCCTTGCCTTGTAGAAACAGTTTGTTCTCATCAAATGCCGTTTAGCCTCAGTCTCCTGCGGTGTGAAAATGCTATAGGCTGGAATTCGCCAGTAGCTATAATGAATGATAGGTTATTTCTAGTTTTGTTGAGCCCAGAGGTTGTAAAAATAAGCAAGCTGTGGACTACGTAGTGTCAGAGAAACAAGCATATGGTAAGTGGCATATGGCAAGTGGCAGGTTTTGCCTGGCAAAAGTTTGCATTCAAAGTGTAGACTACACAGAGTCAAGTGGGTAAGTGTAGTGGAAAACGGACACACTGCCTAGGAGGCAGTGGATGGTGCCAACAGTGGCCCTTGGTTCAGGAAAGCGCAGGGTTAACACCAGAGAAGCAGCAGAGGCTGGGCTGCACAGCTGCAGCCACTTAGGAGCTTGTAGAAGGGATATAAGGCGCACCTGGAGGAAGGAGAAGCTGTGGGTTGTAGTTGTGGAGAGAGTGATGGAAGGAGTGGAGGTTTGCTGACTTATTGGATTGGATTACTGGCTTGACTAACGGACTGGACAACAGATGGGCTTATTGGACTGGCATGGTGAACTGATATATGGGCTGAATTACTGGCTTGACTGATTGACAAACAAATGACTGAGGATTATTGGATTGAGGACTGGTGATTATTGGAGCTGGAGGAGGAGACCTGTGGCCTACAGGCAAGCCACGGGGGGGGGGGGGAGCTACCTCTCTGTTGATGCTGGGGTCCAGCAGTTGGCATATATTGCCAGGACTATCTGTATCTGGGCTACTAATTAAGCGGGCATAGCCTTTAGGAAGAAAGTTTGGAGCAGGGGCTTTGGCAAGACAGTAAGATGCCTACAATACATAGACTCCACTATGAAACAATTCTATTGCTCACGTGTTGGGCACTCATTCTAATCTAAACAATTAAACGTTCCTAAGATTGTCGAAAAGATACATCACCATATGGAGATTTAAATTGCTTTCGGATGGAAGATTTTGACAAACTTTATGTCAGTAAACAACTCAGAAAATTAGTGACAATCCAGCTGAATGCCTGAGGACTGTATCGTTACAGTTAAGCAAATAGAGAGTAAGATCCTATCATTGTTGAGTCCTGAAATGCTTCAAATTCCTGTTTAAACATATTGGGAAACAAAATGGCCATTTATCTTCCCTGGTGGGCCTCTTAGAGGTCTGTGGAATTGAGTCTTGTGGTTGGATGGGAGACAGAATGCCAGGCTGTGACAACCTGTTGCAGCAGAATAGAGTCACTGGGGAGCTGATTAGTGTGGGAATGTGTGAGAAGGCAAACTGACAGATACAACTTTGAGGACCTGTCTAGGGTTGACTTATGACTGCCTGCTGTAGCGTGATGGCATGCAACCAGAGGAGGGAAGACTACATATGGGACTGAGGATTTGACGACTCACAGGATACTGTGTATAGGCATGCCCTGGTATCCGCTGGGATTCCATTCTGGATCCCCCTGAAACTATGGATACTGGGGATGCCGTTTTAAAGTTGCAGAACATCAATGGTTTTGTTGCAACAAGGTATAAAAAAAGAGACTTGTTTAATGTTCCCTTACCTTTTTAATAGGTATCCCACTATCCATGGTACAGTATGGGCAGGAGGTTGTAGTCGAGAGGGTTAAAGCCTCCATTTGCCTGACGATAACATCCGAAGGTCGCCAGTTCGGGATCACCGGAAGTCTCCGTGAGCGGCAGACCTTGTAAACTGCGACTGATTAGAGCTGAGCTACAGCTGCCTGTGAGAGGGGAGTGTGCTGGGCCAGCTGCTTCTTTGGTGGGAGCAGAAGGTGCTTATCAGCCAGCAGGAAGGCAAATTGTGTGGCCAGAAAGAAGACTACACCATGAAAGTACCATTTGTATGTTGTCCTTGAAAGATATAACTTCCTTGTAATTTGTAAATACCTTTGTATTTATGAATAAAGCCTGCCTATTATATGTAAACCCCCTTGAATTAAAGTCAGAGGAGCAATCTATTGACCTAAGAAAGGCAGTATATAAATACTATCATCATCATCATCTGTGGATAACTGAAACAGTGGATACCAAATCAATGGATGCTGGGGCACGCCTGTATTTGTAAAAACCTTTGGAAAAAAAGTGGTGGTTTGGACAAGCCTGTTCGTAAGCCGACTTGGGCATTTGCTTTGGCATGGGAAAGACGGGGTATAAATTCTTCAAATAACATTATTTTCCAAGTCTCTACTTGATTTTATGGTGTTGTAGTGATTACTGGTACCCGTCAGTGATGTGTGGCATGGGACTGGCTGGTGGGGCAGAACTGCCCCACCATTGTCCATGGAAAAGCACAGCAGCCGCCTTGCCCCCCTTCCACCTGAGTAGGAGAGCTTTCTCAGTTTGAAGAAGAGCCTCCTGGTGTGTAAGACGGTGGGGCAACTGTGACACTTTTCCATGTGGTGGGGCTGTCCCCACACCACATGTCCCTGTTACCTTTCTGATTGACTTTAAACAATGATGCTTCTCCATCCTGTGCTGGAAGAAGGGCAGCTTTCCCTTGTTCCTCCCAGCACCAGTGGTGTTCCTAGAGGGGCGACGAAACACTACATTTTGCCCTGACTCTAGGAACGCCACTAACAGCACAAGAGTCTTGAGTACTGCGGAGTAAAACAGAGTAGCTCTGAGGTTCCATATCTACAGAACTTTTTTTTAATAACTGAAGCTTTTTTTCTATTGAACATGTCGGCCAGTGAAATGGAAGCTGTTGCACACTTTGGTCTATTATTTTATCCAGTTTGTTACATTCAAGCTAATATGTATTTTTAAAATACAATTTAGATTTTAAAAAACCCAAGCAAATCTGTGTAACAGTCATGTTATCCTAACCCTTTCTAGCTGCAACAGGTATGGATACTTTGAAAGAACACCAGGGGACTTCGTTGCTAAGGAAACCACATCCTTGATGCTTGTATTTTTAGATGTGTTTCCTATCTTTCTAGAAAAGATCAAGAAGCCAACCTTTTACTACCAAGGAAATAAGAGGGCGATGTTGATATATGGAAAAATGTATCCAGGTATGTATTTAAAGAGATTTCTCCCCAATGATTAAGCCAAAATTCCACGTCCTTATGCGTCTTCGGCAGTTATCTAAAGTGCTACAGTGCAAGACAGAAGGCACAAAGAGCAAGAATAGAATCTGAGAAGGAAATATTTAACCAGCCACATCCATGCAGAAAGTTAAAGGTTTCACAGTTGATTTGGCTGGGCTGCCTAGAGCATCAGTGGGATTCTGATCCTGTTCGTACTTGGGTCTATAACAACGAGAGGTCAGGAATGGAAGACAGCACCAGCTGCCTCATCTTCTCTGATCCTCAGATTCTGGGAAGTTGCTTTTGCAAGGGCTAGAGTTGGACTTGTATGACCTGTAAGAGTACAGCATGGGAGCAATCCTATTCTGTCTCTTGGATCGATGCAAAGTGCTTGTGTTGGCCCAATGCCACAAGCACCGATGTGGGGGCACTGACTGGCACTGGTGCTACAGTCATTGGGCTGACGCTAGCAGTAGCATTAACCCAAGGATACCAATACAAGGAGAGGCATCATAGCACCGCAAGAGCAGATCTGGGCATGAGTAGGGCGGGCAAGTGGGAGGAACTGGACTGGGGTGGGCAGGCCTGGAGGCGGGCCAGCCCAGGGAGGGGGCAGAGATGGGACGCGGCCAGGAGGCTGCATCAAGGCCTCCGTCCCCAGACTGTGCAGCCCCAATTCAGGTCATGTGGCCTCCTCAGCTCTGTGCCTGCTATTGGCATTCATGCCCTTGCCCCAGGGAGGCTCCAGCACAGCACCAAAGCTGTGCTGGATAAAGCACAAGCCTGCAGTCCTCACTATTCCAGCGCAGCTTAGGATGGTGCTCGGTGCTCCACTAAGCAGCAAAATCCTCCGAAAGAGCATGTTCTAGTTCAGTGTTCTTTAACCTGTGGATCGCGACCCCCAATGGGGCCGCGAAGCCTCATTTTGGGGGTCACGGCAAGCTTTCCAAGCCTATGCAGGAGAGGTCTTGGAGCCAATTCAATCATGGTACTGCCTCATCAAAACTCAGTTCTGGATAGAATCCTGCACAGCCTCTCACAGTTTTGTCCCACAGCTTCTAAGGCCAGCCCTGCTTAGGCTTCTACCTCAAAGCGTTGTTGTAACAACACATTAGGGTAGAGGGAAATGGGGTGGCGGCGATGGGGGCAGATCAGGTCCTGGGATGGGGTGGGATTGGTGGTGGGTCTCTAGTCTCATACTATTATCTGTTCATTGGTGTTGTGGCACAAAAAAGGTTGAAGACCACTGTTCCGGTCTGCTGCTCTTAGTGTGTCCATCGGTGTCTGCTGATTCCCTTGGGCCCTGCACATGACCCCTTCTCTGTTGCAGTTTCACATCTCACAGTCCAGAACTGGGTGAAACTGGCAT
>JAJKFI010000024.1:3270141-3315440 GCA_029204185.1 Lerista edwardsae
GGTCTCCAAGTCCCCAACTCTGCTATTATTCACACAAATTCACAACATTCTCTTCTTCTCCTTCTCCTCCATGGATCCAAGTTTGGTCCTAGACACAGGGCGCAATCCTTAACTGAGTTAGGCCGGCATAAACCAAGCCAGCAAAGTTTGGCCAGCACAAGGGACACGGTGAAGCGCATTTGGACCCCTCTCGGAGTCAGGGAGGATGGCTCACGTCTGCGTGCTGGCCTCTCTGACTCAGAGAGTGGTCCAAACATATGTTACTGTTTCCCTTGTGCCAGCCAAACCTTGCTGGCTTAACTGTGCCGGCCTAACTCCAGGTTAGGATTGCGCCCTCAGAGTCAGAGAGGCCAGCACACAGACATGAGCCATCCTCCCTGACTCCGAGAGTAGTCTAAACATGCTTTATGGTGGCCCTTGTACTGGCCAAACATTGCTGTCTTAGCTTATGCCGGCCTAACTCCCCTTTAGGATTGTGCTCACAGTCTGGTTTTGACACAAGGTTCTACTGTGTCCTGTGGGGAACTCTCAGTATGCAAGCACTGTGCCCTTATTCAGGAAACAATCAGAGTCCTGAAGGTTGCAAGATGTACCTAGCTCCAGTTAGGGACTCTAATGTCCAGTTCAGATGGGCGACAGAATGTTCTGATCTGGTTCTGGGCTTGAAATCTGACATGTGTGATAATGGCAGGAAAGTGCTCCATTCATTGAGCCCGAGTCACAAGTTGAGTTGTGAGTTGCTGACCCCCTGACTCGAGTAGACTCGTGAGCCTTAGCATGTGCATATTGCTACTCAACCTAAGCCACTTATAGAATCATTTTGTCTCAAGTTGAGTCATTACAAGAAATGGGTCTTGTGCGCTCTCCCCCAAAAAGCTTAAGCCTTCCTCCTTCCCACTACTTCCCTTGGCTCTGCCTCCTGGAAACAACATGCCCTCTTTCCACCACATCTGCTGCTTCCATGCTTCTGAATGCCACTCAGGAGGTCTTGGCCCAATGGGGGGAGAGAGAGGAAAGCCAGTCAGAACTTGAGTCTGTTTGAGTCATGATTCTTTTTTGAATCATTGTCCTCGAGTTGCAAATCAAGTCTGAGTCCATGACAAAATCACACGAGACCAGCATTTTCGTGACTTGAGTAAGTGATCACAAACCAAGTGCCTATCCCTGGATAGTGGCTAATTCTGTATGCTTTAGAGCAGTAGAATTCCCAAACTGTGGGTCAGGACCCATCAGTGGGTCATGAGCCAATTTCAGGTGGGTCGTGAAGCACCTAGAGCAGCCGTATTGAAAATATGGAAAGATGGGACGCTGGAAAAGGGGAGGGCTGTGTAGTTGTTATTAAGGTTGTAAATAGTTTTTTTTTCTGATTCATTTTGCTATTGGAAAATGATTGAGAAATAACCCAACTGATCGCTGCATTCTTAGGAAAGCAGCAGGCTCTGGCATTAAAGTGATGGCACTTCCAGACATGACATTACTTCCGGTGGGTCCTGGACAGATGGTCATTCTAAAAAGTGGGACTTGGTGCTAAAAAGTTGGAAAGAACCATTGCTTTAAAATGTCTGGATTATTTATTTATTTATTTTGTAGGAACAGGCAAGGGAGAAAGAGAGAGATCTTCCCTCTTCCTTTTCATTCTACATATCTCCTTCTGTTTCTACCATGCTTGCATAGCATACAAACAAATAAGTTTGGGGATTAATTACAAGGAAAATGAAGATGAAACACTAATGAACTTTGAACTCATTAAGAAAATCAGTGAGGGGCTCAGAAATGCAATGGCTGTGTGTAATTGCTTTGAAAACTGACAGCTAATATGTTTCTTAATCTGACAGCTTTGGAACTAATAACATTCTCTGGTGAAATTGCATAGCTAAATAACAGAAGGATTTTATGTTGCACATGGAATCATTTCCGGTAGTTGAGATTAACGTTTCAAATTGGGGAATTTAGTACTCAGGAGGCAGGTTGAATTCCAATCCTGTGCCGAAGATTCCCAGTGAGGTTCACATTTATATGCACCAAAATGTCCTGACACAGAGATAGTGAATGTGACATATAACTCATGCACTATTATCTATGGCTATCTTCTGTGGGGCATCTGCCATCTGTTCGTGACATCCAATGGTAGAACTTACATAGTCTGATCCGTGCACAGGTGGACGGGTGGTCTTGTAGCTTCTGTTCCTGTTCCCATCACAACATGCAGCTTCAGAATATGATTCTATACCATAGGAATCCCAGTTAAAAGAAAATCAAGGAAGTACTTACAGTAGGAATTGTGTTAAAGGGGAATTCACTTGACATAGAATGACAATGACATGTATAGAAAATGAATGAGGAAGATTCCAATATGAAGAGCTAGAGATCTTGAAGACTTTGTTACAAAGTCTTACCAAATATTGTGAAACCAATATCACAAATGGTACTATGGTGTTTGCATCCTGTATGATTGTGTATTCATCTCAAATGCCCTTAATATTGGTTCCTCTGGTCAATTACCCTGGTCCAGTGGCATAGATCATGAAAGTGTAGCCAAGGACAAAATGATGCCCCGGAAATGACATCACAGCAGGATGTTATGTCACTGCCAAAAGTGACAGCATGCCTGGGGTTTTTTTTTAAAAGTTGAAAAATGGGAGGGGGGACCTTCATCATCTCCCCTGCAGGCTTTCTGGGGTTCAGGAGGTCACGGAAAACAACTTCCGGACG
Organism: Lerista edwardsae; assembly: GCA_029204185.1. Classification (NCBI taxonomy): domain Eukaryota; kingdom Metazoa; phylum Chordata; class Lepidosauria; order Squamata; family Scincidae; genus Lerista; species Lerista edwardsae. The sequence goes on from JAJKFI010000024.1 coordinate 3,272,854, forward strand.
TGACCAGAGCACAGTTGTGTTTGGAGGGTTCCGGTCACACCTGCTCAGGGCTTACTGCGTGTTGGGAGACATGTGCTGAGTCCGATCTACAGATAAAAAAATCTATGAATGATCAGGGCACAACTGGGCAACAAACCTAAGTCTCTTATTCCATATATCCTAAATTTCTTATTCCAGCTCTAACCTGGAATCGCTTTTGCTGCCAGGACTGGCTACGATGGTGAAGAACAGGGGGCAGGGGTTATATGGCAAGGCTAGGCGCCAAGAAAAACCTCATGCCCCACTCCCCTCTAGGGCTGCTACTGTTTAGCTGGGCTCTTAGGATTTCCATGTTGATGGTGGCAATGCACGAATTTGGGAAGTACAAGACCTTGTAAAACATTTCAGCTGCTGAGTAAATGCAGATGAAGGATTTTCAAAATCATTCAGCAAAAAGAGAACCATTTGTCTGAACTGTCTTGGGGATCTCCAGACAACAGGAACCACAGCAAGTATGCAAACGGTTCCTTAATTTGTTCTCGCTTGGTTCTTTCTTTTCCTAAGACAATACAACAACAAGTGCTGGTCTTCTTCCTTCCTTCCTTCCTTCCTTCCTTCCTTCCTTCCTTCCTTCCTTCCTTCCTTCCTTTATTAGGACACAATCCTAACCTGGATCGGCTGGCACAAGGGCCACTGTAAAGCACATTTGGACCACTCTCTGTGTGCTAGCCTCTCTGACTCTGTGGTCCAAACATACGTTATGGTGTCCCTCGTGCCAGCCAAACTTTGCTGGCCTAACGATGTCAACCTAACTCCAGGTTAGGATTGCGCTCTTAATAACAGAAGGAATGACAGTAAACTATGAGCCTCCACAAACAAGGGTGGTTGGAGACATTGCCTCGTTCTGCATACAAATGAAAAAAGTCCTCCTATAATGTTGTTTTAAAGACCTAACCGTTAATGAAAAAGTTATGAATTTAAGCACAATGTTGTGCTGCTTATAAGCATGGCCTTGTAATTGTCAGAGGGGCCTTTTCAGATGGATGGGCACCGTGCCTGCAAAATATGCAACGGTAAGTCGTTTCTTAAATGATTGGATTTTTTTTCGCATGTGGAGAGCTCATGGTTTCTCCTTCTAATAGTGTCGTGTTCATTGGTGAGTGAGGGGAATACTTTATGAACTCCCATACCTTTTGGAGGAGCCACTGCGGCTCCCACTTTGCATATAAATAGAAATGCCCAGTGTGCCATGGATGACAGGTCATCTTTGGCTAGTTAAACATGGGCCAGGAGCATTTTCCTTCACTTAATATGTTTAATGAGTGAGGTGAGGCGGGATAGGCAGGGGAAAGAAATCCTTCCCATGGTGCGCTGTGTTTGGAAAAGAAGTGAAACTGTGTCGGTGGGCTGCACGCTGCTGCTATTGCCTGTGGTTTTCATTTGCATATAGGCAGTAGTGGGATCTGCAAATGAAGAAGTGGAATGCTGGGCGGGACTTAGGCGGGACTACCGTTTGATTGGCAGCCCGTCTGCTCCATTCCGACGCCCCCCCCTCTCGCCGCGCGGGCTGCCCTGGCCTTGAAGGCAGCGGAGGAACTGCCCTGGCCTTGGAGGAACGGAGCGGACGGGCAGCCAATCGCATGTAAGTCCCTCCTACGTCCCACCCAGCATTCCACTTCTTCATTTGCAGATCCCACTACTGCATATAGGTGACCGTTGCATATAGAGGAGGGCACTAGATTGTCTATCCATGGGCCTCCCTTATGGGAATGACAGGCTACTGCTATTGCCAAAGGCCAAGCGATGTAGTAGGTCGAGAAAACAACAACACACTGACATTGTCTCATTTTCATTGCCAAATGGGGCGTTTCCCAGACCGGTGGGTCATGACCTCAGTTTTGTTGTGGCGTGAAACTGACATGGCAGATCAGGCTAAGTGCGCCAAGGGTTAAACAAGCTGCCCAATCACCATTATAGCCACACCCCTTGGCATTTATAAAACAGGCCGCAGCCTCTAGGATAGTGGTTCTCAAACCTTTTAGACTGGGACCCACTTTTTAGAATGGCACTTGTGTTCGGGACCCACTGGAAGTGATGTCATTAATCTGGAAGTGAGGTCATATCCGGAAGCGACATCATCAAGCAGGAAGTGTTGCAATCTAATGGCACTCCTGCAATGCAAACTGTCATTCATGGACTGATCGGTAGTATAAACTGTTGTCTTCCTCGTAAAAAAGATAAACGATTCGCCAGAGAAGTTGGTAACAAGCACTGTTGGGAGTGAGTCTCGAAATTCGAGTCAACTCAATTCTCGAGTCTCCGTCCACTTGTGAATTGACTCGTGCACAAGTCCTAATGTGCGCCTGTGGCGACTCGACCCATAGAATTGCATGAGTCATTTTCACTTGAGTTCTGAGCCTTTTCGTGGCAAACTGCAGTGCAGGTCAGGCATGCACATGCAGGACTACAAACGGTTGGAAACAGGAGATGGGGGATCAGTCGGAGTCGTTTCACACTCTAACAACTTTCTGGTGGACCAGCGATGCAAGTTTTATGACAGTGTTCGGCCAGCACAAGTGGCTTATGTTGACTGAAGAGGGGCTGGATTTCACCATTATTGTGAATCAGTGGCCAAATTAGCAACTCAGAGTGAGAATTAATGACACATCACTCGATGCAGACGATAAGCCAAAACATCAAAACTAGAGTTAAAATTTGAATCACAACTCTTTTTTCCCCAATACTGGTAACAAGGTACAGAAGATTTCAACAGGGAAAATGATTCCAGAAAATATAATTTTCTCACTCAGATCAACAACACCGATAAAGCAAGAAGGGATTTCAGCAGAGAAACAATATTGGATAAATGATTTGGAAAATTAAACTTTCTCCCTAATTGTTTCTAATATTGCTAATGCTTGTCCTTGTTCAGGCCTGCGAGAGAAATTTACAGTTTCAACTGTGAAATGAAATCACAGGGGATATACTTTTGCTAACAAATAATTAAGTTGCTATGCTAAATGCACTTACTTGAAAAGACATGCGTGTGAATATATATAAGTGTTTACCTGGGGTGTACAGCAATTAAAAAATTAGAAATTACTTCAGGCATATACTGCTAACAGCCGTAGGAAACATAGGAAGAGCCCCACTGGATCAGGCCAAAGGCCCATCTAGTCTAGCTTCCAGAACCTTTAGTTCTGCTTCTGCTACCAGAATTTTTATTTTATTTTAGCATTGGCACCACTTCACCTAGCCTGGAAGCCCATCATATATGGCTGGGCCCTTGCTTGTGGTTTGATGAGTCACATATTACCCAGCAGTAGCATAGTGGGGGGGGGGAGGTTAGGGTTGGGAGAGTCAAAACAGATAAAAGGAAGTACGTTTTTACCCAGTGGGTAGTTAATCTGTGGAACTCTTTGCCACAGGAGGTGGTGAGAGCATCTGGTCTGGATGCCTTTAAGAGGGGATTGGACGGATTTCTGGAGGAAAGGTCCATCGTGGGCTATAGGCCATGATGGATTGTGCAACCTCCTTACAAAGGTGGTGGGCTACTTCAGAGTACCAGGTGCAAGGGAGTGGCAACAGGATCCAAGCATCTTGCTGTCTCATGCCTCCCTGGGGCATCTGGTGGGTCACTGTGAGATACAGGAAGCTGGACTAGATGGGCCTTTGGCCTGATCCAGCAGGGCTCTTCTTATGTTCTTATGTTCTTAACCCTTCCAGACAAGTAGCCCACCACCACCACCACCACCACCCTGGCCAATGTATACAGAAGGTTCCACTGAAGCAGAGGTATATCCAGAGGAGGATCACAGCACAGTTTTTCAAGTAGCCAATCCTCATCCTCTCCGGAACCATTCCCATGGGTGAAAGCAAAATGGATGCTATGTTGGCTACAAATGCTCTGAAGAGGAGGGGGAGCGGCTGCTTGCAAAACTTAATGCTAGGATCCCCTTCCAGGTATGCCTCTGCACTGCAGATTTAATTATCGTCAATTAATCACGGTCCATTTTAACCCATATCACATTATCTTGTGCCTCTATTGAAGTAGGCAGGTTATTGAAGTAGGAAGTAAAGGTTACATACCGCGCAGCAAATCCTTGCATGAAATTCCGTATGCACCTGCTTCTAGGATCTCATGAAGCACAAAAATGTCACTGAAAATTGTTCAGCAAGAACATCTGCAGGTGGGTGCTAAGGGCTGCTGAACATGCTCCAGGAAAGATATGCCTTGAACGTGGCAAAGGAACATTTTTGCCCCAGCAGTAGGATAGAGTATTCATATATTGAAATATGATCCATATGCTGACTTCAGGTCCTCAGTGGTAGAACCTAGGTGCTCTGCATGACTTCCTACAGCCTTGTGTCTAGTATAAGCCAAATACTTTCTTCAAGACACACAATTTACCATCATGGTCAGTTCCCACTTGACAAGCAGCCATCGGAGAACATGCAATATTTCTTCAAATCCTTATTTCGGTGGTTCTCAAACTTTTTAGACCGAGGCCCACTTTACAGAATGGCAGGCATGTCCAGACCCACCAGAAGTGATATCATTAACCTGGAAGTGATGTCATAGCTGGAAGTGACACCATCAAGCAGGAAGTGCCATCAATGTGGCATAATCCAATGACACGCTTGGAATGCAACTGGCATTCTTGGACCGCAGCAATTGCACAACCAGGAAACATCTCTGACAGAAAGCAAGATAAGATCAAGATATTATGTAAAAGCACTGAACTGAAAACATTTTTTAAAACAACAACCCTCACTGGAAAATTCAAACTTTTAACACTCACAAAAGGAATATAGCAAGAGCTTCCAAGATGGCTGCTCCCAGCTTTCCGCAACCCACCTGACATCAGGTTGCGACCCAGCAGGTGGGTCCCGACCCATAGCTTGAATAACTGCCTTATTTCATAGGATTGTATCACACTGAGCATTTTTATGGTCTTGCATTGTGCAATGGGAAACCAGAGAAAGGGGTCAGTCTCCCTACCCCCACTGATTCACTGTCAATCAGGACAAGCATCCATGTTGAACATCAAGGCTGCTGTCAAAACAGGTTGCTCACAGCTCTCCTAGTAACTCTTTGTGCCTCTTTCAGGATCAGAGAGATGAAATAGCCTTCCTTTTTAATTAATTTATTGCCTGTTGCTTTCAAGCAGAGTCAAAGGACTAGGAGAATCAGGTTCTTACAGGATTGTCTGCAACTGCAAAATTGTTATTATCTTCAATTTGGCTTAATTCTCTACGCTGTTTTGACTATCAGCCGATCAGGCAGCAGTCCCCCGAAATGCATGCTCTTTGTGGTGCAAAGTGCTCCTTGCCTGCCATTTCTCGTAGCTGAGTGAATTGTTATCATCCTGAAAAATAATTGCATAAATCTTCCTTTAAGGGCTTATTATCCTCTGTTAACAGCCGGCAATGAAGTGCATTAGAAAGGATTAAAATGGCAAAGAGGTAGTTTAGCTTCTCAGTAATAAAACAAGGAAATCCTTGAGAATTACGTCGTTATTGGATACATAGGGAAGACTTTTCAAAAAAGTCTTGAAAGAAGAAACGTAACCACAAAAACCCAGGCCCCCACCTTTTTTTTTTTTTGCTTGTGAACTATAGAGGAGCATTGGAAAGCGTTAACAGCCCAATCCTGAGCTGACTAGCTGCTGAGGGTACAATGGTAGCCAAATGGCTTCTGCTGTATCCTGTGGCAACCAGGCAGGAGGCTCCATGGGACAATAGGACATTTGTCCCCTTCCCCTGCAGGAAGGGCACATGGCAGGCGCTGGGATTCCTCACCTCTGCACTAGCATGTTTGCTGGCACAAAGGTGAGGGCCTTGGTCTTGGGTCACAGTGCCCAATAGGAAGGACAGAATCTGGCAGTGAAAGTTGCCACCAGTCCCACCCCTGTTCTGGGCCTTCCCTTGCCCAGTTACAGCCTCCTGCCCTGCCCAGAAAGCACACAATGCCAGCAAGCAGTAAATGTACTGGTGTTGCGTGACCGCTGCCAAGCGCATGGGACCAATGCTGAACCAGATCCGGAAGTAATTGGTTCCCCCCGGCACTGGAGGTTCCTTATGGCATCTTTTGCAATAGCAGCACAGGCAGTACGCTCATACCGCCCACACTGTAGGGATCAGGATAGTTTGAGTCATGATTCGTTTTTGAATCATTGTCCTCGAGTTGCAAATCAAGTCTGAGTCCATGACAAAACCACACAAATCACAAGAGACCAACATTTTCGTGATTTGAGTAGGTGATCACAAACCAAGTGCCTATCCCTGGATAGTGGCTAATTCTGTATGCTTTGGAGCAGTAGAATTCCCAAACTGTGGGTCAGGACCCATCAGTGGGTCATGAGCCAATTTCAGGTGGGTCGTGAAACACCTAGAGCAGCCGTATTGAAAATATGGAAAGTGGGATGCTGGAAAGGGGGAGGGCTGTATGGTTGTTATTAAGGTTGTAAATAGGTTTTTTTCTGATTCATTTTGCTATTGGAACATGGCTGAGAAATAACCCAATTGCTGCATTCTCAGGAAAGCAGCAGGCTCTGGCATTAAAGTAATGGCACTTCCAGACATGACATTACTTCCGGTGGGTCCTGGACAGATGGTCATTCTAAAAAGTGGGACTTGGTGCTAAAAAGTTGGAAAACCATTGCTTTAAAATGTCTGGATTATTTATTTATTTTGTAGGAACAGGCGAGGGAGAAAGAGAGAGATCTTCCCTCTTCCTTTTCATTCTACATCATATCTCCTTCTGTTTCTACCATGCTTGCATAGCATACAAACCAATAAGTTTGGGGATTAATTACAAGGAAAATGAAGATGAAACACTAATGAACTTTGAACTCATTAAGAACATCAGTGAGGGGCTCAGAAATGCAATGGCTGTGTGTAATTGCTTTGAAAACTGACAGCTAATATGTTTCTTAATCTGACAGCTTTGGAACTAATAACATTCTCTGGTGAAATTGCATAGCTAAATAACAGAAGGATTTTATGTTGCACATGGAATCATTTCCGGTAGTTGAGATTAACGTTTCAAATTGGGGAATTTAGTACTCAGGAGGCAGGTTGAATTTCAATCCTGTGCCGAAGATTCCCAGTGAGGTTCACATTTATATGCACCAGAATGTCCTGACACAGAGATAGTGAATGTGACATATAACTCATGCATTATTATCTATGGCTCTCTTCTGTGGGGCATCTACCATCTGTTCGTGACATCCAATGGTAGAACTTACATAGTCTGATCTGTGCACAGGTGGACGGGTGGTCTTGTAGCTTCTGTTCCTGTTCCCATCACAACATGCAGCTTCAGAATAGCATTCTATAGCATAGGAATCCCAGTTAAAAGAAAATCAAGGAAGTACTTACAGTAGGAATTGTGTTAAAGGGGCATTCACTTGACATAGAATGACAATGGCATGTATAGAAAATGAATGAGGAAGATTCCAATATGAAGAGCTAGAGATCTTGAAGATGTTACAAGGTCTTACCAAATATTGTGAAACCAATATCACAAATGGTACTATGGTGTTTGCATCCTGTATGATTGTGCATTCATCTCAAATGCCCTTAATATTGGTTCCTCTGGTCATTTACTCTGGCCCAGTGGCATAGATCATGAAAGTGTAGCCAAGGACAAAATGATGCCCCGGAAATGACATCACAACAGGATGTTACGTCACTGCCAAAAGTGACAGCATGCCTGGGGTTTTTTTTTAAAAGTTGAAAAATGGGAGGGGGGACCTTCATCATCTCCCCTGCAGGCTTTCTGGGGTCCAGGAGGTCACGGAAAACAACTTCCGGACGTGACCAGAGCACAGTTGTGTTTGGAGGGTTCCGGTCACACCTGCTCAGGGCTTACTGCGTGTTGGGGGACATGTGTTGAGTCCGATCTACAGATAAAAAAATCTATGAATGATCAGGGACCACCTGCACAACTGAGCAACAAACCTAAGTCTCTTATTCCATACTAGCTTGTCCTTACCCGGCGTTGCCCGGGTATTTATTTATCCCAAGCTTCTATTAGACAGGAAAAGGAATGAATTCTATCTATAGTGTAAAAGTGAAGTAATTTTATGTACATGTAATTAAAAGTATAAGTACTGTATAAAGATTATGAAGTGAAATCTTTTACAAATTCACTATAATATTAATTTTACTCAAAACTTGATTATAAACAACATTTTTAGTTTCACTTCCAGGAGCAAGAATAAATAAATTCTTGGGTGAACCCACCCTTGAGCAAGCAACATAAAGTTGTCCGTGGGAGAAACATGGCGATCTCAAATCCACTCCACTCCGCAGCATTTAATTGACTGCCCCTGTGACTTGTTGATTGTGATTGAGAAGTCTCACTGGCAATTGCAATCTCTTAAAGTTAAAAGGGAGATCAGTTGGAATGAGGGTTATCCATGGGGAAAAAAAAAACTGTTTCACCCTCTCCCTTTCTTGTTAAGATAGTCGCTTCAATTACATTACCCAGCATCTTCTTGACACACAGCCTTGTGCCATTGCAAAGTTTTGGCAGGTCGAGATTCTGTAGTAAAATAATTGGAGATCCCACTGTAAGTAAAAGACGATGTGGTGGCAATGCAGCCAGACTAAGTGAATTTAGGAAATCTGATGGGAAATTGACTGCCTCATAGGCATCTACTACGGTATCGATAGACTTGTATTCAGTGACTACGCCTAGTAACATGGCAAGTATTAAGACCGGGTCCAAGACCAGGGAATAATGATTTCTAAAAATTGCCAGAAGGTCGTACACATTTCTATTTGTTCTATTCGACTACACTTGGGCTTGAATGTCACCAGAACTGTCCCCAATCAGCTTAGCATCCCCGAAAACTATGTATTCGACACTAATATCAGCCATTGACTATTACTTTAACATTTCACCCCCTTCCCACCCCCACCCCTAGGGGTGCTAGGGGTGTCTTATCCCCACAGTATTTCTAGAAGTGGGATGAGTTGTGAAATCTGAAATCAAATGCGGTCCTCTACGCCACCATCAGTGTGCTGCGGATCTTCTATTTCCAAGCACTGTATCTTGCACCCCTTCTCACCCCCCCCCCCATGCTGATGGGTGCTGAACATGGACTTAAACAGCATCGGGAGCGTCACCGTTCATCCCAGCGTCCCCAAAAACTATGGATTCTACCCTAATGTCGGCAGTTTTCTATCATTTTTACATGCCCCCCTTTGCACCCCCACCCCTGGGGGTGCTAGGGGGGGGGTCTTATCCCCGCAGTATTTCTTTCCAGATCGCAAGGCATATGTGTACCAAGTTTGGTGTAAATCGCTCTAGGCGTTCCAGCAGGTCAGTGTGGACATTTTGTTTTGCACCCCTTCTTGCCCCCCTACACCGATGGGGGCTGAACCCAGACTGAAACAGCATCGGGAGCGTCATCGCTCGTCTCAGCGACTCTGGAAACTATGGATTCGACACAGATATCAGCTGTTTTCTATCATTTTTACATGGCACCCCCTGTGCACCCCCACCCCTGGGGGTGCTGGGGGGTTACCCCCGCAGCATTTGTTCCCAGATCCTAAGGCATATGCATGCCAAGTTTGGTGTAAATCACTCCAGGTGTTCCAGAGCCTATGTGGAACATACACACAAACACACATACATATGTTCTCTTTTATATATATACTAGCTTTTTGTTGCCCGGGTAACAAAATGATCTCCCAGAGTTTATGTGTTTTGCACCCCTGCTCATCCCCCATGCTGACAGGGGCCGAACCCGGACTCCAACCGTGTTGGGAGCGTCGCCACTCGTCTTGGCAACCCCTAAAACTACAGTTCCGACGCCAATTTTGGACATTTTCGGCCGTCTTCATGTGGGGCCCCCTGCACACACACACCCCCGGGGGCACTGGGGGCCCCCTGACCCCTGCAGTGTTTGTCGCCAGGCCGCAAGGCACGCGCGTGCCGAGTCTGGCACAAATTGCTACAGGCGTCACAGCGGGGCATGGCAACGTCTTGTTTTGCACCCCTTCCCACCCCCCACGTTGAGGGGGGGCTGAACCCGAACTCCCACAGCGTTGGGAGCATTGCAGCTCGCCTCAGTGACACCGTAAACTACAGATCCAATGTCGATTTTGTCTGATTTCGTCCGTTCTCATGTGGGGGGGCCCATGCACCCCCACCCCCAGGGGCGCTAGGGTAGCCTACCCCCCACAGTGTTTGTTGCCAGGCCGCAAGGCACGCACGTGCCGAGTTTCGTGCCAATCACTCCAGGCGTTCCAGCAGGGCATGGCGGACACTGTGTTTTGCACCCCTTCTCGCCCCCCATGCTGAGGGGGTGCTGAACCTGGACTCCAATGGCGTCAGGAGTGCCTACGCTCGCCCCGGCAACCCCAGAAACTACACATTCGATGCCGATTTTGGCCATTTTTGACTGTTTTCACGTGGGCCCCCCATGTACCCCCATCCCTGGGGGCACCAGGGGGGGCCTGCCCCCTGCAGTGTTTGTCGCTAGGCTGCAGGGCACACGTGTGCCAGGTTTGGTGCGCATCGCTCCAGGCGTTCCAGCAGGGCATGGCGGGCGTTTTGTTTTGCACCCCTTCTGGCCCCCCGTGCCGAGGGGAGCCCGAACCCGGACTCCACCGGTATCGGGAGTGTCGCCGCTCATCTCAGCAACCCTGGAAACTATGGACTCGATGCCGATTTCGGCCGTTTTTGTCCTTCTTCACGTGGGGCCCCCTGCACACCCCTGCCCCTGGGGGTGCTAGGGGGCCCCACCCCCATAGTGTTTGTGGCCAGGCCACTAGGCTTCCGCATGCCGAGTTTGGTGCCAATCGGTCCAGTCGTCACAGTGGGTCATGGTGGATGTTTTGTTTCGCACCCCTTCTTGCCCCCCACATTGAGGGGGGGCTGAACCCGGACTCCAATGGCATCGGGAGCGTCGCCACTTGTCTCGGCGATCCCGGAAACTGTGGATTAGATGCCAATTTCGGCCGTCTTTGACCGTTCTCATGCGGGGACCCCCGCGTACCCCCACCCCCGGGGGCGCTAGGGGCCCCCGACCCCCGCAGTGTTTGTCGCCAGGCCACAAAGTATATGCATGCCGAGTTTCATGCCAATTGCTCCAGGCGTTGCACAGCCTATGCGAAACACACACACACACACACACACACACACACACACACGCTCTTCTTTATATAGATAGATAGAGATAGAAGAAGATGATGAAGAATTTATACCCTGCCTTTCCCATGCCAAAGCAGATGCCCAAAGAGGCTTACATAGGCGGCTAGTCTAAACCACCTCTTTTCAATGTGGTTTTTACATATATACGTACATATTTTACATGATTCTCTGTATCTTCGCTCCCAGATGTAGCCTTCACAGTGTGGTTTTCTCCTCTGGCTGCATGCCATCGAGCTTCAGCAGGCAGTCAAGTCCAACCTGGACAGGTCCTCAAGGTCTTTTGCTGGCAGGCCTTCTCACGCACTCTCCCACAACTCTCACTTGCAGTGACTAATTAGCTCCAGCAACTCCACTCTGCCGCAACAAGTACTGCAGCTTGTCACAGTCTGACATTCCATCTCCCATCCAAAACCAAGAGCACAGATTCTCCTGCTTAGCTTCAGGCAGTGCCAGCAGCTCAACCATCAGTCCACACCATCAATCCATTCACTCAATGCCCTGTATGATGTTGAAGCTCTGATTGTGTTTGGACAGTGAAAAGAGGAGAAGTGAGAAACAATGATTTGCCAATGGATGTTGTGATGACCCCCTCCCTTTCCTCAACATTTGGTTTGGAAATCATTTTCATTTTGATGTCTGACTAGCCCAAGTATATGTCTTTATTTTTCACAATTTTATGCCACTATTCCTCCAAAGAGCTCAGGGAGGTGTATGTAGTTTTTGCCCTCTTTTTGTCGTCAACAACAACTCTGCAAGGTAGGTGAGGCTGAGAAATAATGACTGGCCCAAGGTCACCCAGGAAAGTTCATTGCTGAGCAGAGATCAGCCAGGTCTAAGTCCAACTCCAGAACCGTGACATCATCCTGGCTCTTGGGCACTATTGACACAACAGCTGTATCCAAGGATGCTTGAACTGTCTCACTCCTTCATAATTCAAGAAGAGGTTGTGGTTGAAATAAAGGGGGCAATAAGAGAGCTCGCTGTTTTCAGGGCTTAACTGCATTCACTTCTTCGCTATGTCAGACAGTCCATGCCTTTAATAATAATAAAAAAATGTGACATGCTTCTTGCTCCTCTAGAAAAAATGGACCAAACTTACAAAGTTAAAAAATGATCACTATGTTGCCTATATCAAATAGCCATAATACTTCCTTTTGGAAAACGCCAAAGGAGGATTATTCTCTTTTAAAGACTAATTGCATGTAGCATTGATGTGCTCGAAAGGGAGCTGTTTTTGATCCTATAACCTGGCAATGGAAATCTATTTCAAGCTCCAAGCTCTGCTCAGGTTTGCAGGGGAAGGATGCTTGTCAAAAAAGAGGCCTACAGTAGCTTTCTAAGGACCATTATAGTGGAGCAGAAAGTGGTCTCTGATGAATGTGCTGTATCTGACAGTTGTTGAGTTTTTTTTGTTTGTTTTCTTCCAACACTGAACGAAACAAAATAGTCTTTCACTGCTTTCCTAAAATAGGCAGTGATGCAGCCAAAAATACCTCTCTCAGTTTGGATGCACCTTTTTGGCCAATCTTCATGCCACCACACTTTCAGGGAAGGGAGAACATGATGTAGTAGCAGTAGTCAAATCACTCAGAATGCAATCCTATACTGCACTGGATTGGCAAAGCCGGCCGGCCTGTGCCACATTCTAGCGCAGTATAGTGGAGGCTGGAGCCTCCCCACGGCATGGGCACATTTGTGCCCTTACTGATGGGGAAACTCCAACCTCCCCAATGCATTACTCAGATCTGCGCCTGCTAAACAGCAGGTGCAGATCCAAGGAGACTGCGCGGCCCGAATTGGGGCCACATGGCCTCCTGGACAAGTTTAGGATTCAGCCATATGGCTGAATCTGGAGCCCGTCCACAGGCTGAATCTGCAGCACCAGTCCTGTTGTTGTAGCGCCAACGTGGGGGTGCCGATTGGCACCCCCACATTGGTGCTACTGATGACACGTCAACGCTATCATGTAGCGTCAATGCTAAGGGCGCACTTGGATTGCGCTGCCCGTGTTAAAGCAAAGTGCTCAGCGAAATTGCTAAGGTGGTGCTTCTTGAGAGCTCTGTCCTAAGCTGCGCTGGAATAGTGAGGCTAGCGGATCTGCACTATATCCAGCACAGCTTTGGTACACTGGGGAGCCTCCCCGGGGCAAGGGCACATTCGTCTCCTATGGTCTGTCTCCTATGGTTGCTGGGGCACACCGGTTCGACTCTGATCTTCCACAGTTTATGCATTTTGCACCCCTTCTTGCCCCCCCCCCCACGCCGATGGGGGCCGAACCCGGACTCCAACTGCGTTGGGAGCGTCACCGGTCGCCTCGGCGACTCCGGAAACTATGGACTCGATGCCAATTTCGCCCGTTTTCAGCCGTCTTCACTTCAGGCCCCCTATGCACCCCCACCCCTGGGGGCGCTAGGTGGCCTGACCCCCGGAGTGTCTGTCACCAGGCCGCAAGGCACGCGCATGCCGAGTTTGGTGCGCGTTGCTCCAGGTGTTCCAGCAGGGCATGGCAGATGTTGTGTCTTGCACCCCTTCTCGCATCCCATGCTGAGGGGGGTGAACCGGACTCCAACAGTGTCGGGAGCATCGCCGCTCGTCCCGGCAACCCCGGAAACTGGATTCGACGCCGATTTCGGCCATTTTTGACCATTTTCACATGGGGACCCCCGTGTACCCCCACCCCCGGGGGCGCTAGGGGGTCTGACCCCTGCAGTGTTTGTCGTCAGGTCGCAAGGTGCATGCGTGACAAGTTTTGTGTCGATCGGTCCAGGCGTTCCAGCAGGGCATGGCGGATGTTTTGTTTCACACCCCTTCTTGCACCCCACGCCAAGGGGGGGCGAACCCAGACTCCAATGGCATCGGGAGCATCGCCATTCATCCCGGCGACCCCGGAAACTATGGATTTGACACCGATTTTGGCCATTTTTGACCGTTTTCACGTGGGGACCCCTGCGTACCCCCACCCCCGGGGGTGCTAGGGGGGCCCGACCCCCGCAGTGTTTGTGGCCAGGCCACTAGGCTTCCGCATGCCGAGTCTGGCGCCAATCGGTCCAGGCGTTCCAGCACGGCATGGCAGACGTTGTGTTTTGCACCCCTTCTGGCCCCCCACGTCGAGGGGGGGCCAAACCCAGACTCCCACAGCATCGGGAGCGGCACCGCTCATCTCGGCGACCCCGGAAACTGTGGATTTGACGCCAATTTCGGCCGTTTTTGACCGTTTTCACGTGGGGACCCCCGCGTACCCCCACCCCTGGGGGCGCTAGGGGGGCCCGACCCCTGCAGTGTTTGTCGCCTGGCCGCAAGGTGTATGCGTGCCGGGTTTCGTGCCAATCGCTCCAGGCGTTGCGGAGCCTATGCGAGACATACATACATACATACACACACACATACCCAGGCTCTTCTTTATATATATAGATTTTTAATTGTTTTAATATTGTTTTAAATATTGTTTTTAACTTCATATACAATTTTACAGTATTTTGTAAGCCGCCTTGGGTGTCTTCGGGCAGAAAGGCGGGGTATAAATAAATAAATAAATAAATAAATAAATAAATAAATAAATAAATAAATTGATGATGATGATGATGATGGTCTCCATGGCTCTGCGCCTGCTGAATAGCAAGTGCAGAACTGAGGAGGCCGCACTGTGTCTGTCTCCCACCCCCCTCCTGGGCTGGCATGTCTACAAGCCTGCCCACCCCCACCCAGATCCCTCCCCCCTTCCCCATGCCCAGAACTGGGGAAGTTGCAGCCAAATTCAGTTGGCATAGGAGCGATGCTGCAGCACCTCTGCTTGGCACCCTTGGGCCGACGCTGCTCCTAGTGTCGGCCCAATGGCACTAGTGACATTTGGCGGGCACAAGCTTGTAGTGTCGGCCCAATGGACATCCTAGGATTGCACCCTGAGATACTCCGATCCCATGCCACTTAAGGCTTTCTGAGTCAAAACCCAGATCTGCCCTGTATGGGTATGCATGTTGTGCACTGCAGAAGGGCACCACATCCAAGAGGCACTATTCCCAGCTGGCTGAACTCTGCCTGTCCTCCTCCTGTCCTTCCCAACCATCACTCTGCCACTAGAAGAAGCTGGGTGGGCACCACAGCCTTTTGGCCTGGCAGCCTCAATGCAGGTTCACTGGGAAGCTGCTGGCAGCCACCCACCCAACGAGCATTGAGGAGGCTGTGCCAGGTGGAGGGACAGATCGCATGGGAGTTGGCACTGCTGGCAAGTGTGAGGTGGGCACTCGTGGAGCCTGAGGTTTGTGTGCCTCAATGCAGCCTTGTCCTTCACAGTTTGGAGTATGAACGGGGGTGGTATCGTCAAGAAATAAAGAATATACAGGTGGGTCCTCTTCATCAACAGATTTGGGACCCATGGATTTCACCCACTGTGGGTCCCGAACCTGTGGCTGAAGGAGCCACAGGAACTCCCTGATCCAACCAAAACATGGTCATGTCCAGGAGGTTTTCTGAGGCCTATAGAAGCCATGTTCAGAGTCCCTAGGGGAGTGCAACCCATGGATTTAATTATGTGCAGGTCTCAGGATCCATGGGAGGGGGGGGGTCTTGGAATGGATCCCCATAGATACTGACGTTCAACCTGTACTATCTTGAAAAAAAAATTACTTGAAGAGGGGGCACCTTTTTCTTGGTTGCACAAAGGCACTATATGGACTAAAGCAGTGCTTCTTCAACGTTTTAGACTGGGACCCACTTTTAGAATGGCACTGGTGTCAGGATCCGCCAGAAGAGATGGCCTTAACCTGGAAGTGATGTCACGGTTGGCAGTGACATCATCAAGTAGCACATGTCATCATTGTGACATAATAAAATGACACTCCTGGAATGCAAACTGGCATTCTTGGATTGAAGCAATTGTACAGCCATGAAACATCCCTGACAGGAAGCAAGATGAGGGCAAAATATTACGTAAAGGCAATGAATTAAAAACTGAATTTAAAAAACCTTAGCTTGAAAATTTAAGCGTTAACACTCACAAAAGTAATATAGCAATTAAATG
Organism: Lerista edwardsae; assembly: GCA_029204185.1. Lineage (NCBI taxonomy): Eukaryota > Metazoa > Chordata > Lepidosauria > Squamata > Scincidae > Lerista > Lerista edwardsae. Next base: position 3,289,020 of record JAJKFI010000024.1, read on the forward strand.
GTTCTCAAACTTTTTAGCACTGGAACCCACTTTGTAGAATGACCATCTGTCTGGGACACACCGGAAGTGATGTCATGGCTGGAAGTGCCATCATTGTGACGCCAGAGCCTGCTGCTTTCCTGAGAATGCAGCAACAAGTTGGGTTACTTCTCAGCCAGTTTCCAGTAGCAGAGTGAATCAGAAAGAAAAAAGCCTATTTACAGCCTTGACACATGCAAAATAAACACACAGCCCTCCGCTTTCCAGCATCCCATCTTCCCATATGTTCCAATATGGCTTCACTAGGCGCTTTGCAACCCACCTGAAATTGGCTTGCGACCCACTGGTGGGTCCCAACCCACAGTTTGGGAACTACTGGGCTAGGGGGTGACCCTATCAAACCATGTACCTTTAATTGAGCTCAGAAAGAGACTTGTAGCCCGTGTAGTTGGGCAGCATAACATAAGCATAATGTCTTGGATCCAGCCAGCATTCTCATGGCCTAGGCAAACGGAAGCTTCCAGACTATCTTCAAAAATAGCCCCATAGTAAGCTTATTGCAGGAAGCTTCAAGTGCATTACAGAAAGTGGCATACACTTAAAATATGTTGTTTTTCTGGCCTTGAATAACATATTTCAAGTCTTTTTTTTTCCATACCAGTGGGTCTAGGGTAAGAAAATCGCTCCTCAGTGTGTGGTCCACCTTTAACAAAAGGAGCCAGTTTTTATTTTCCCGTCACAACACTTGAAAAGTTAGAGATTCTTTACATGCTGAATTTCTTTTTCCCATACACAGTAGCTATTACCAGTACAGATTTATGTCAAAGGTTTAGGACATAAGTATCTAAGCACATTGGAGCTTGTCAGTTGGAATAATTGGCAAAACTATGCATCAACAACTCAAAAATAACATCTGGAAATAGAACATTAATTAGCTTCTGAATTTTCTTTTAGCCAAAGTTAGGCATGCTAGATATGTGATGGTTCTATTTCAGTGGTTCTCAAATGTTTTAGGCCAAGACCCATGTTTTAGAATGGCACTCATGTGTACATACGTGGGGGGCAGGGGAGGAAGCATTCAGCACACTACCCCAGACAGCAAGGCTGGCCCTGGCTGGCTCTTGCTCAATGAGACACTTTCCCCAGTGGGTTTCATCCAGTGGTGGTATCTAAAGCGGGAGGAACCGGAATGTTGGGCGGGATGTATGGTTGGTTGGCAGCCTGTCCGTTCCATTCCTTTTCAGGCAGGCAGACAGGAGGAGCTTTCTAGCAGAGGGAGAGGAGCTACCTAGCACACGAAGGGAGGAAGGAAGAACTTCCTGTATATAGCAGACGCTCCAGCGAGTGGGGACACGAGCAGCGAGTGCTGTCCTGCGACGAAGTGCCTCGTCCGAGACCAAGTGCCAGGTAACAAGCGAGTTACGCATCTGTGCGAGGAGGGGGATCCTTGGAAAGATAAGGTAAGTGTTCTTCTCACCTGTAAATCTACTTTAAGTTTAGGTTTAAGGCTGAGTTCTGTTTAAGGAAAGGCTAAATTTAAGTCTGTGTAAAATTCAGCTTAAAGGAGCTGATTCTGTAGAGAATTACAGCTCAAGCCTACACAGGTCTACTCTAAGTAAGACCAGAGTCTACTTGTGAGTAAGAACCCAAATTAAAACTAAATTAAACATAGGGAAGAGTAGAAACTTAAACTGAGTAGAAACTGAATCTGAAGAGTAGAAACTGAAATAAGGCAGAGGTGAAATCTCACCTCACAGTCTCAGCACAAGAAAGGTAGCAGTCTAGTGTTTGGAACACTTTGGTGTGTAGTCTTAGTGTTTAAACTAAACCAAGCTAAGTTAAACCACTTAACTAATTTTAAACTACTCACACTAAATTAAACTAAAGTTTCAGTGTTTTAAACTATTTGGGGTCTAAAATACAGTGTGCCACAAAGCTCAAACATATACCAAGACAGACACTAACACTCCTAGTTTCTACTTAGTAGAAACTCAGCTACTCAGGGAGGACCCTTTCATAGGGAAACTGAGCTCCTTAGGAAGTTAACTGGGTTACCTTCTGAGGACAATTGTGTTATCTGGTTGCCTAGGCAGCCATCAACCCCCACAGTCCAGGTGAGGCCAGCCCTTTTCAGGCAGGCAGACAGGAGGAGCTTTCTAGCAGAGGGGGAGGAGCTATCTAGCACAGGAAGGGAGGAAGGAAGAACTTCCTGTATATAGCAGACGCTCCAGCGAGTGGGGACACGAGCAGCGAGTGCTGTCCTGCGACGAAGTGCCTCGTCCGAGACCAAGTGCCAGGTAACAAGCGAGTTACGCATCTGTGCGAGTGAAGCAGCAGGGCGAGGAAGCCAGGGCCCCAGACTCTGCCCTCTCTCTGAGAAGCAGGGCAGCTCATCCCTAAATAAACACAGAGATGGAGCCAGACAGCCAGCAGTTGGGCGGGGGCTATCCAGTGTTTTGCACAGAGTGCCACATGTATGACTATATGCCTCTGAGGCATAAGTCCTGGGTGTGTCCTCGGTGCAAGGAGCTCCAGGCACTCAGGGAACGCGTCTGCTCCCTAGAGGCCTTGGTTGCGGACCTGGAGAAGCAGAGGCAGGCAGTGAGGGTCCATGGTGAGACATCCGGGGACTTGCAGGATTCGTCCCACCCTCAGAAGGGCAGCTCCTCAGCTGCTGGGGAAAGGAGTCTCAGGGCTGGAGGACGTCAGCTTGGAACAGAGGGAATCGATCCCCCAGCAGGGGGCCCTTCTTCCAGTGACGAGCCCGCATCCAGTCGCACTAAGGATGCTCCTCGGCGGGAGGGGGGTTGCGGTCTCCTTGTTGTGGGCGATTCTATAGTTAGGAATATAGAGAGGGGCGTCTGCGACGGATGTGTGGACCGCACGGTGACTTGCCTGCCTGGTGCGAAGGTTGCGGACATCACGTCTCGTCTAGATAGGCTGGTTAGGAGTGCTGGGGAGGAGGTAGCGGTCGTGGTGCATGTTGGCACCAACGATGTGGGGAAATGTAGCCGGGAGGTCCTGGTAGCCAAATTTAGGTTGCTAGGCAGGACGCTGAAGGCCAGGACCCCCAAGGTAGCGTTCTCAGAAGTGCTACCCATTCCACGTGCAGGGCCAGCTAGGCAGGCGGAGATCAGGGGTCTCAATGCGTGGATGAGACGGTGGTGTCGGGACGAAGGGTTTAGATTCGTTAGGCACTGGGGGACATTCTGGGACAAGCCAGGCCTGTACAAGAGGGACGGGCTTCACTTGAACCAAAATGGAACCAGGCTGCTGGCGCTTAATATTAAAAAGGTGGCAGAGCAGCTTTTAAACTGATCCCTGGGGGAAAGCCGACAGGAGCCGAGTGGCGTCCGGTTCGGAACTCCTTATCCCTACGGGAAGAGGAGGATGGAGGAGTACCAAAGAGTAATGGAGGAGTAGGAAATAGAACTTCTAAGCTGAGTGTAAGTGACAGTTTGTCCAGTAAAAGGAGAGGAGGGGAAAAGGGATCAAAAAACAGTCCCTCTTTAGAGAACCCCGTATATAGGTGTTATTATGCGAATGCTCGAAGTCTCCGAGCAAAGATGGGGGAATTGGAATGTTTGGTGGCTAGGGAAAAGATTGATATAGTAGGCATAACGGAAACCTGGTGGAATGCAGAGAACCAGTGGGATACTGTAATCCCAGGCTATAAACTCTATAGGAGGGACAGGGAAGGGCGTGTTGGCGGAGGGGTGGCCATCTATATCAAAGAAGGGATAGAATCCAGCAGAGTAGAAACTGAAGGTGGGCTGGACTCCACCATGGAGTCACTATGGGTTAAACTATCAGGCCGTAAGAGCAATGTAATAGTGGGGGTGTGCTATCGTCCTCCCGATCAAAAACTTGAAGGTGACCTTGAAATGAGGAAACAAATCAGGGCAGTGACCAAGAGAGGCAGGATTGTAATCATGGGGGACTTCAATTATCCTCATATTGACTGGGTCAACTGCTGCTCTGGTCAAGAAAGAGAGACCGGATTCCTTGATGTGTTGAATGACTGTGCCTTAGAGCAGCTAGTCATGGAGCCGACCAGAGGACAGGCAACTCTGGATTTAATATTGTGTGGTACTCGGGACCTAGTTAGGGATGTAAGTGTTACTGAGCCATTGGGGAACAGTGACCATGCTGCGATTGGTTTTGCCATGCATGTCCAGGAAAGAGTGCAGAGCAAATCTGACACAAGAACCCTTGACTTTCAAAGGGCAGATTTCCCTCAGATGAGGAGACTAGTTAGACAGAAATTGAAAGGGAAGGTAAAAAGAGTCCAATCCCTCCAGGCTGCGTGGAGGCTGTTTAAAAAAACAGTAGTAGAGGCCCAGCGGAAGTGTATACCGCAAAGAAAGAAGAGTTCGACAAGGTCCAGGAGGGTGCCTGCATGGCTGACAAACAAAGTTAGAGAAGCTGTAAAGAGCAAAGAAGCTTCCTTCCGTAAATGGAAGTCTTGCCCCAGTGAGGAGAATAAAAAAGAACATAAACTCTGGCAAAAGACAAGTAAGAAGGTGATACGGGAGGCCAAGAAAGCGTTTGAGGAACGCATGGCTAGCAACATAAAAGGGAATAATAAAAGCTTCTTCAAATATGTTAGAAGCAGGAAACCTGCCAGAGAGGCGGTTGGCCCGCTGGATGGTGAGGGAGGGAAAGAGGAGATAAAAGGGGACTTGGAGATTGCAGAGAAATTAAATGAATTCTTTGCGTCCGTCTTCACAGCAGAAGAACTTGGGCAGATACCACAGCCCGAACAGCCCTTCCTAACAAAGGAATTAAATCAGATACTGGTTAATAAAGAAGATGTTTTAGATCAAATTGATAAACTACATATAAATAAGTCACCAGGCCCAGATGGTATACACCCAAGAGTAATTAAGGAACTAAAGAACGAAGTTGCTGACCTCTTAACTAGAGTATGCAACTTGTCCCTTCAAACGGCCACGGTACCAGAGGATTGGAGGATAGCCAATGTCACGCCAATCTTTAAAAAAGGGAGAAGGGGGGACCCTGGAAACTACAGGCCGGTCAGCCTAACGTCTGTTCCGGGTAAGATGGTGGAAAGCCTTATCAAAGATAAAATCCTAAAACACATAGAGGAACAAGTACTGCTAAAAGAAAGTCAGCATGGCTTCTGTAAGGGTAAGTCTTGCCTCACAAACCTTTTGGAATTCTTTGAAAAGGTCAACAGACACGTGGATGTGGGTGAACCTGTGGATATCATATACCTGGATTTTCAGAAGGCATTTGACACGGTCCCCCACCAAAGACTGCTGAAGAAACTTCACAGTCAGGGAATAAGAGGGCAGGTCCTCTTATGGATCCAGAATTGGTTGAGGGCCAGGAAACAGAGAGTGGGGGTCAATGGGCAATTTTTAGAATGGAGAGAGGTGAAAAGCGGAGTGCCCCAGGGATCTGTCTTGGGGCCCGTGCTTTTCAACTTATTCATAAATGACCTGGAGACAGGGATAAGGAGCGAGGTGGCCAAGTTTGCGGATGACACAAAACTTTTCCAGGTGGTAAAAACCAGAGACGACTGTGAAGAGCTCCAGAAGGATCTCTCCCAGTTGGGGGAATGGGCAGCCAAATGGCAGATGCGTTTCAACATAGACAAATGTAAAGTGATGCACGTTGGGGCAAAAAACCAAAACTTTACCTATAGGCTAATGGGTTCTGAGCTGTCTGTGACAGCTCAGGAGAGAGATCTCGGGGTGCTGGTGGACAATTCAATGAAGGTATCGACCCAGTGTGCGTCAGCAATTAAGAAGGCCAATTCCATGCTTGGGGTCATTAAAAAAGGGGTTGAGAATAAAACAGCCAATATTATCATGCCATTGTACAAATCAATGGTAAGGCCACACCTGGAATATTGTGTCCAGTTCTGGTCGCCGCATCTCAAAAAGGACTTAGTGGAGTTGGAAAAGGTGCAGAAGAGAGCGACAAAAATGATTACGGGGCTGGGGCACCTCCCTTATGAAGAAAGACTGCAGCGTTTGGGGCTCTTCAGTCTAGAAAAAAGGCGCCTGAGGGGGGACATGATTGAGACATACAAAATTATGCATGGAAGGGATAGAGTTGATAGAGGGATGTTCTTTTCCCTCTCTCAAAACACCAGAACCAGGGGGCATCCACTAAAGCTGAGGGTTGGGAGAGTTAAAACAGATAAAAGGAAGTACTTTTTTACCCAGCGGGTAGTTAATCTGTGGAACTCCTTGCCACAGGAGGTGGTGATGGCATCTGGTCTTGATGCCTTTAAGAGGGGATTGGACAGATTTCTGGAGGAAAGGTCCATCATGGGCTATAGGCAATGATGGATTGTGCAACCTCCTTACAAAGGTGGTGGGCTACTGGTACCGGGTGCAAGGGAGTGGCAACAGGATGTAAGCATCTTGTTGTTACATGCCTCCCTGGGGCACCTGGTGGGCTGCTGTGAGATACAGGAAGCTGGACTAGATGGGCCTTTGGCCTGATCCAGCAGGGCTCTTCTTATGTTCTTATGTTCTTATTCCACCGCCTGCCCGCCCACCGCACGGGCTGCCCCCCTTGACGCCCCCCACCGCTGCTCGCCCAGGCACCCGGCACACACCCCACCCATCCCCTCCAGCGAGCAGGCGCCCCCTCTGAGGCCAGGGCAGCCCACACAGTGGGCAGGCGGGCAGCCAATCCCACGTAAGTCCCGCCCAGCGTACCGGTTCCTCCCGCTTTAGATACCACCACTGGTTTCATCGGGCTCCTTTCAAGATAGTGGCCAAGTAAAATGTTTGGTCTCTCAATCTTTCCTGAAGTCAGTCCTGACCTTACTTGGAACGATGGATGCATTTCATCTGTTTCATCTGACAGTGCCGTGTTTCTTGTCCCATGATTTACATTTGTATACTTTTAGATGGTTTGTATTTCTGGTCTGTGCATTGCTTCGAGAGCTGCTTGAGGACAGAAAATGCAAGCCATGTTTAAATAAACAAACATGGGTAGGAAATCTTGCATTTTGTGTTTACCCTGCAGAGTCTGACTCAGAATCCCCTGAAGTCAATGTTGTCGTTTCCCACCCACCCCCAGTGGCATAAACGGACACAGATTTGATCTGCAGTATCTCTAGTCAAAGCCAAAATGACAAATTGAATTCCTAGCTTCTGACGGTGACAACTTACATTTCAATTTCATTAGAAAAATGGCAACGAGAAAGCAGATTTTTAAAATGCCTGTTATGTGTTGTCGTTCTCGCTTCTGTGAAAGTGCTTCTGTGTTCTTTTGGGACAGTTTGTATTCCACGGACCAAAGCACACATCACAAAAATGCCAGTCTTCTGGCTTTTATTATTATTATTATTTTTTAAACAATAAAACATCTGCTGAGGGAGGTCGCTCTCACTTGAGCAGAGCAACAGAACCAGGGATGGAGAATTTACCCTTCCTGATGCTGCGTTCCCAATCTAGATCATCCTTTCCAAATCTGAATTGCACTTCTCTTTCTTTCCGCAGCAGTGGTCATAGAAGTTTTAGGGTGGGGGAGATAATTTAGATTTGGAGAAGGATGCAACATTCCATCTCTTCAGACAAAATTGGAGCGCTCACCATTGCTTTAAAATGAACTAAGGGGGCAATCCTATACTGCACTGGAATGGCGAGGCTGGGCGGCCAACGCCATATCCAGTGCAGTATAAGAGAGGCTGGAGCCTCCCCATGGCAAGGGAGCATTCACTCCCTTGCTGTAGGGGAGGCTCCAGCCTCACCTATGCGCTCCTTGGATCTGCACCCGCTAAATAGATCCGAGGCCGCGCGGCCTCCTGAACAGGCTTAGGCCGCCTCCCAAGCACGTATGGCCGCCTCCCGAGCCCGCCCATGTCCCGCCCCCAACCTCCCTCCCCTCCACCACTCCCCGTCCCGGAATGGAATGGTTCCTCCCTCGTGCCGACTGGCTTTGTAGCGTCGGCTTCAGAGCATTAGGCGCTGATGCAGGGGTGCTGCTTGGCGCCCCCGCATCAGTGCTAATGACAGTGCCGATGCAACGATACTGCATCAGTGCTATGTCCTTTACAGGATTGTGCTGAAAGGGTCAGCAGATTAAGGGCCCACTCCTATCCAATTTTCCACTGCTGATGCAGTCATGCCAATGGGGTGTGCATGATATTCTGTGGTGTGGGGCAGAGACGAACCGAGTGCCGAGTGCGCCCATGGCAGGGCGACAAAACCGCGCCCCCAGCACATCGCCCCGCCCCATGCATCACCCCGCCATGCCTACCTGCACCCGGAATAGCTCCATTTTGGAGCCAAACGGACACCAGGGCAGGCAGGCATGCCAAACAGCACGGGTTAGAGCACGTGTTACTCCGCGCAATGGCACCCCGCAGCTTCTGGCGCCCATGGCTCGCGCCACCCCGGGCTACAGCCACACTCCACTTCTGGTGTGGGGACAGTCATGGCCTCTTCAAGGTCAGGGAACATTTCTTCCCTCACCTCAGGGCTGCATTGTGGCTGCATCACTGCTGGAAAGTTGGATAGGATTGGCCCCTAATTTATTAAATTATAATACCCTGCCTAACGTAATAGTGATTTGATCATGGCTGTCCTATGTCACAATGATCTTTGCAGAAGGACCATCAGAGGGAAAAGCACTTGCATGCCAAAAGGCCCGGTCTCAACCTCTACTTTTTTGAGGTAGACTTGGGAAGAACCCCTGTCTGAAACCCTACAGATCAACTGCATATAGGGTTACACAACATTGAGCTTGACAGACAGAGAGCACAATCCTAACCTGGAGTTAGGCCGGCACAGTCAGACCAACAAAGTTGGGATGGCACAAAGGACACCATAAAGGATGTTTGAACCACTCTCAGAGTCAGAGAGGCCAGCACGCAGATGTGCACCATCCTCCATGAGAGTGGTCCAAATGCACTATATGGTGGCCCTTGTGCCGGCCAAATTTTGCTGGTCTAACTGTGCCAGTCAACTCCAGGTTAGGATTGTGCCCTGAGGGTCGGGCAGCCCAATCCTAAAGTCAGTAGCTCCCAGGACTCCAACGTCACCAAAATGGAGACTGCTGGATGCTGTAGCTGCTGTGGCTGTCAAGGCGACTACTAGGATCTCCTTGGGATAGAGCAGCATTTGCTTCCCTACTCCAGGTAACACCACTGTGGCACCAGGGGTCTCCTCAGCAATGTGTCTGTATTTGAGCAGGTGTAGAGCCAAAGGATTACCAGCTCAGAAGGGGGGTTAGGATTCAGAAGCAGGGGCTGCTGCTGTCACCCCTCGCAGGTTCAATCCCTCCCTTCACCCTCCCTCCACCCCAAGAGCTCTGGCTGCCTGTTTTTGTGGCGCTGAGTCTCAGCTCCGACTGGCATTGGCCCTGTGCCAGTACTCCTTGTTCTTTGTGTCCCATAATCATAAACATGTTTTATGGCATAATAACAACAGCCAGAGTTGGTGGTATTTATTTATTTATTTGAAGAAATTATACCCCGCCTTTCCCATGCCAAAGCAAATGCCCAAGGTGGCTTACATGGGCAGGATAGTCTCAACCACCATTTTTTTTCCCAATGGGTTTTTTACAAATCTACAGTATTCTTGCGATCCGCCAAATCCCCCATCCCAGGTGTAGCCTTTACAGTGTGGTTCTCTCGCTTCACTTTGTGTCATCAAGTTTCAGCAGGCAATCAGAAGTCAAGCCTGGGCAGGTCCTCAAGGTTGTATTCTGTTCTTATGCCGGCAGGTCTTCTCACACACTCCCCCGCAACTCTCCCTTGCAGTGAGTAATCAGCTCCACAGCGACTCTGTTCTGCCACCACAGGTACTGCAACTTGTCACAACCTGGCATCTGTCTCCCATCCAAAAACAAACCACAGATTCTCCTGCTTAGCTTCAGGCAGTACCAGCTGCTCAACCATCAGTCCATACCTCCTGCCCATGGTATACTTCCTGGTATACTCCTACCACTAGCGATGAGGGCTTCAGGATAGGGCCCTGAATCACCATAAGGCAGCTTCACATGACTGCCTTCCCCTTGGTGGTAAGGGTGGGGGTTAGCGACCTCTGACTTGGTCCAGGTTTCCAGGAAAAGAACTATATTTAGCTCTAGACTGTGTTAAGTCAATCATCATTACTGTTTCCTCTAACGCAAAGTTCATTCTGTTCTTTCAGTAAAACTGAGCCACAGAAAAATTTCATTGATTAAGGGGGAGAATGAGCTTCTGCAATCATCTGAACTGAACTGAACTGCCATTGCATCATGAAATAATGAGTCACGATTATGTCACTCATTTCAGCTCAAAACACCCTTAATAACTTTTAATTATCATCTCTCAGTGTTGTAATGGCCTTTTTTTAAAGCTTGTGATCAGCACAATGAAGTGCCATTATTGGTATGCAGCGAAGGCAGTCGTTCAACAATTGCCCGAAAAAAATAAAGGAAATCGCTTTTTGTAGCATCATTGAAGGGCATGCAATAAAATGTGCAAGTCTCCAGCTGTGGTTTCTTGGTGTGTGTGTGTGTGCACGCGCGCGTGCATGTGCACGTGCGTGTGCGTGTGTGCATGAGTGTGTGTAGGTGACTTCTACCCATTGTTGTTGTTCAGTCGCTAAGTTGTGTCCGACTCTTTGTGACCCCATGGACCACAGAACGTCAGGCCTCCCGGTCCTTCACTAGCTTCCGGAGTTCGCCCAATTTCAAGTTCATTGCTTTGGTGACACTATCAAACCATCTCATCCTCTTCTGCCTCCTTTTCCATATCAAAAAAAGTACTTAGGCCAGCAATTCCCAAAGTGCTGCGTTGAGACCCACCATTGGGAACCAAAACTGGGTCACCCCCCCTTAAGTGGAGGGGCCCAGTAACGGGTGTCCCAACTCCGCTGCAGCGATCATGGTGCCACGGGCACACAGGGGCTTCTTCACATACCTGGAGGGTTGTGTTGGCCTTGGGGAGGGTCAAGGAAGTCCACATCCCTTTAGTGGACCTCCCCAATTGCTCTTTTTTGCGATCGGAGCACATGTCCAATTTGTGCACAAAAAAACATAAGTTGAAGCACAGTACCCTTTTAAGAAGGATGCAAGAAAAAGCACCAAAAGTGTGATTTCTAGGTCTGAAATTGGGGTACCTGTCTTGGCACTAATGTGTAATCACACTTACTCGGCAGCTACATTGAGTGAAATCATTCCCTAGCAGGCCTTTCCTGTTTGGACCATTCTCGGAGTCAGGGAGGATGGCGCACGTCTGTGTGCTGGCCTCTCTGACTCCAAGAGAGGTCCAAACACACTTTCATTTTTCCCTTTTGCCAGCCAAACTTTGCTGGCCTAACTTGTGCCTGCCTAACTCCAGGTTAGGCTTGTGCTCTGAAATCAGTTGAGTGCTCTAAATATGATCTATTACTCATGTATCATCAATCCTTAAGAGACCTTGATTTTGAGAGAAGAGGAGACAATACACATCATGTTACAAAAGGAAGAATTTCAAGTCCAGTAAGACACTATCCTCTTAGGTTTCTCTTGGTTTGCTAATCTCTGCCATCAAGATAGTATTGTGTTGTATAATTAATTTTTTTTTTGTAATTTCAAAAACACCAGTGCCCTTCTTCTCATGTGGCTAGCAGGCCATCGTTGCCACACTCAATGCCAGAGCTGAGCACTGACATTCTGACATTGTGATTCCATGGGATTTGGTGCAGTGTCATTTTTTTCTAATCAGCAACAGTGCTGGGGGGAGAGATACTCAATACATGAGGATCAGATGCAAAAAAGCGCATTCTGAAATTATGAAAAACCTTACCTATGAGGAAAGCGTAAAGCGTAAAGCACACTTTTCACTTAGTGTGGAGAAATGACCATTAGTGCTCCTGGTGTGCTAACGGCAATCGCCCCGCCTCTCCATTGATGGACAGGCTGGGGCTAAGCAGCTGATTCGCTGCCAGATGCACAGGGCGGGCCGCAGCCTCGTGCATGGAGCATTTGCTCTGTGCCTCATTGTGGCTTTGGACGGCGACCAGGCAGGACGCATCCGATCGGAGCAGCTGCAGCTGGATGTGTTACTGAAAGCGTACCCTAAAAGGCAGCAGGACTTTTGGCAGCGGGGTTTGTGGAAGGCTTTAGGATTCCAGCGCCACCTCCTCTCAGCCCCTCCTTTGCTGATCACCTCCGCTCAGTGAGGGGCCTGGAGGACATAGTGCGCAAAAAGATCCACAAGGAGGTCAAGGCGGGACATGTGACAGGGCCATTCCCCACGTTGCCCATACCAAACCTACAGGCGTCCCCTTTGGGTGTAGTGCCCAAGAAGGTGGAGGGCCAATATCGGTTAATTCACCACCTGTCATATCTGGAGGGTCAACTCACATATACCACCAGAGTAATGCTCGGTAAAGTACACCTCGCTGGACCAAGCTGTAGCCATAGTGCGGCACTGTGGCAAGGGTGCTCTAATGGCCAAAGCCGATATTGAATTGGCTTTTAGACTTTTGCCTATTCACCCGAAGGACTTCTGCCACCTTGGTTTCCAGTTTGAGGGAGACTTCTATTATGACAAATCCTTACCGATGGGATGTACCATTTCCTGTAGCCATTTTGAGGCCTTTAGTACTTTCCTTGAATGGGCTCTTCATATGCAAGTGGGCAGGGCATCTACCACACAGTACCTTGATGATTTCCTATTCGTGGGCCCAGCAGAGAGCAAGGAGTATGATCTATGGTTGCAGGGTTTCATCGCACTATGTGACAGACTGGGTGTGCTGCTAGCGCATGATAAGACAGAGGGGCCTGCCACCCGCCTCATGTTCTTAGGAATTGAACTAGACTCACAGCTACAGCAGAGCAGGCTGCCACTGGCCAAGTTGGAGAAAGCGGTTTCCCTGCTCAGACATGCGTCTTCTGCTAAAAAAAAGTTACACTGCGTGAGCTGCAGATACTTGTGGCCCACCTCAATTTTGCATGCCGGGTCGTAGCACAGGGCAGAACATTTTTGAGGTGCCTATGTGACACCACGGTGGGCGCTAGGAGACCAACTCACAGAATCAGAATTACGGCACAGATTAGGGAAGATCTTGAACTCTGGCTTGGCTTCCTGCAGAATTTTAACGGTGTGTCCTTTTGGCAGGAGGTCATGCTGGTCAAGGCAGAGCTGCAAGTTTGCTCTGATGCTGCAGGAGGGTTTGGATTCAGAGTTTATTTTAGGGGCCAGTGGTGTGCTGAGAGTTGGAGGGAGGAGGGCATTACATCTGATTTGCTATTCTTGGAACTTTTCCCAATTGGGGTTGCTGTCCACATATGGGATTTTGAGTTTGTCAACTCTTCAGTGAGGTTCTGGTACGACAACCTTGCAGTGGTTTGCATCATCAATCGACAGTCATCAAAATCCCCTCGGGTCATGCGGCTAGTATGGGCTTTTGTACGGCAGTGTCTTCTGATTAACACCCAGTTCGTGGCCAGAGATGTCCCCACAGTCCAAAAAGCATACCCGATGCTCTCTCTCTCGTTTCCAGGGGGAGAGTTTTCAGCTACTGGCTCCGGAGGCATGTCGGGATCCAGACCCCATGCCTCAATGGCTGTGGAGCCTTGGATCGGCCGAGCCCAAAGGGCCATGTGGGCATCATTAGCGCCAGCAACCAGGGCCAGCTACTCACGTAAGATACAGGAATTTGATAAGTTTAGGTACTGTTTACATCTACCTGAGATTTGGCCACTACTTGTTGACCACCTGATACATTTTTTGCTTGAATTGCATGACCGGGGCCTTGCAGTCACATCCCTGCAAGTTTTCCTAGCTGCCATTTCCTTTCATTCCAAAGTTATGGGTTTCATGTATCACACAGGGGATTTCAGAGTTAGATGCATAGTTGAGGGATTTAGGAGGGAGGCCCCACCTATCAGAGACAGGAGGAAGCCCGTGACTGTTCATGTTTTGTTCAGGCTTAGGGGAGAGTTTCAGTCATTGTGTTCATCCCCCCTTTGAAGCCCTTGATGCAGCATGCTTGGTCTTTTTGGCGGCCTTTTGCCCTTCTGAGTTATTAGCCCACTCCCGCACCTGGTTCAACAGGGCTCTGCAATGGGACAACTGTACATTACAGACCAATTCACTCTGTCTTCACTTAAGGAAATCTAAGACAGATCAAAGGGGTAGGGGGCAATGGATCTGCCTTCGGTGGGCAACCAAGGAGGAAGTCTGCCCAGTTAGGGCCATGGAGCATTACCTGGGGATGGCCCCACTGGGCAAGGGCCCCTTGTTTCGGCACATGGATGGTGCACCCCTCACATTTGGTCTTCACTCATTCAGAATTGGTGTGGCTTCAGCTGCGGCTCAGTTGGGCTGGCCAGCCATGAGTATCAGAAGAATTGGTCAATGGCGCTCTGAGGCTTACCGGCATCACATACATAGAAGTCTGTAATCATTTGTGAAAGGACAGTGTTCCTTGGGTGATTTTGCTTGTTGGCATTGCAGGGTCTGCCCTGTGAGTTGGCTCCCCTGTTCAGGATTTGCCTGAGGCAGTTGCCTTAATGGAAGGTCAGTGTGCCCAGGTAGTTTGGGGTGTCCGTGGGGACCCCAGTCTTGTTTTGTTATTATGTTGTGCCCTGTGCACTTTCTCATTATGTTCTCTTTCTTGGCAGGTCCTCAATGGTGCTATCCAGTTCAGATCCTCATCTGCAGGCATTCAATTGTGTTTTGGGCCAGGAAGAGGGACGTGAATTCAAGTTTCAGCATCCAGTTGGGATTGGGCAATGTTGCCCGGATCACTTGGTCTGCCCACAGGGGAATGAGATGGGATCAGCTGCTCACTGCCATTCACGAGTGAGCTGGTTGGCCGCAACCCCCCCCCCCAGGTAATCATCATTCATTTAGGAGAGAATGACCTGGGGCAGCGAAGCACCATCTTGCTGTGTATTCAGGCATGTAAGGATTTTGTCACCATTAGGGAGTGGTTACCTGGCGTGATGCTGGTTTGGTCCAGCCTCTCACCCAGACGTGTGAGGAGGCAGGCCAGGAGCATCTGCAGGATTGATGTGGCATGCAAGCGGGTTAGTGATTACCTAGGGAGGGTTATCATGGAGCAAGGAGGCCGGGTGATTAGACACCCTGACATTGTTTTTAGTCAGCCCTCCTTGTTTCACACTGATGGGGTTCATTTGTCGCCATCCGGAAACAATTTGTTTTTCAGGGATTTGCAACAAGGAGGGAAGTCATTGTTGAGATTGGGGGTACAAGAAGGATAAACGATGGGTTATCCTTCTTGGTGCCATGAAAGGTGCGAGGTAAGGCAGGTGGGGAAGCTCTCGGTGTCCATGCAGGGGCAGCAAGGTGGAGGGGAATGGCTTGGTAGCTCTAATGATGCTCAACTGGCTCAAAGAGTTGCCTGGCTAAACCTGTCCTCTGGTCAGCAAGCCTGAGAGGTTCGCCTTCAGCTGTGCTGGCCAGCTGCCCGGGTCCCCCTACAGGGGCAATGAAGACAGGCAGGAACAGCCTGAGGGCTATCCCTCCTCAAGTTGTTTGGTACGCCCAATGAGAAGTATTGGAGGGGCAGATGACCAGGACGTCTCACTCCTGCTTGAAGGTAACCCCCCACACCTGGTTAAGAAAAGCTAGCATTGCCATTAGTTGTTTCTTGTTGCAAGTCATTTAAGTTGTCATTTTAATAAATGGCCTAGTTACATCCAGCCACAGTCTTCTGTTTTTATTGAGGGTTCATGGGTAAAAAAATATATGGTTAGAACATGATAGAGATTGAGAACATCAGTGGATGTGGAAACATGCACAGGAAGAAATGTTTTATTCTCTTTCTCCCATAATGCTAAAACTCAGGGACACCAATTAAAATGATTGGCAGTAAATTTGGGACATAAAAAAAGAATGTATTTCTTTGTACAAAACATAATTAATGCATAGAATTTGCTATCACTAGTTGTGATGATAGCCTCTGACTTAGATGACTGCATTTGGATATGCATTAGATTAGGGGCATTCAAGTCTTTAGGGCTTGTATCGGTAGACATATATAAGAAATGCAGGCAGTAATCTACCCATTGTTCTACCACAGGGTCTCCAAATCCCTTCCCGCGAGCCAGATCCAGTATTTGGAAAAACACCTCCCCTGTGTGAACGGTGCTTACTGTTCCATGCAAGCGCAACTCAATTTTCAAAAAGAACTGGTAGCAGTTGTGGGGCAGTTGTGTCTATGCCCAGGCATCCCAGAAGGCTGTGCAGCAGGACGCTGGGCATCGACACAACTGCCCAGAGCATCCCTGCCACCAGTTCTGCTTGAAAAAGGAGTGACACCTGCACAGAATGGTTAGTGCCGCTCAGAATGGGGATGGGTTTTTTGAAACAGGTAAGCCTGCATCTTCTTTTTAGCATCCTGGCCAGTGACAGGAAAGGCCCGGGGCTATGGGTCTCAAAAGTTTTAGCACCGGGACCCACCAGAAGTGATGTCATTAACCTGGAATAATTATGTCATTAACCATGACATAATGTCATGGCTGGAAGTGACATCATCAGGCAGGAAGTGCTGTCATTGTGATGTAATTAAATGGCACTCCTGAAATGCAAATTGGCATTCCTGGACTGCAGCAATTGCGCCACCAGGAAATCCCTGACAGAAAGCAAGACTAGGACAAAATAATATGTAAAAACCCTGAATTAAAACCAGAATTTTTAAATACCGTCACTTGAAAATTCAAACTGTTAACACACAAAAGGAATATAGCAAGAATAAGGCCTGCAGCTTCCAAGATGGCTGCTCCCAGCTTTCTACAACCCAGCTGACATCAGGTCACGACCCACCAAGTGGGTCCCGGTCCACAGTTTGAGAAATACTGATCTAGGCCATGATTATTTAAATGTATCTTTGAACTTCAGAAAATCTAATTTTATTTTTTTTAATGCAATTAGATAGCACTGAACACATTTTATACTGACATTTTGGTGGTTCTGAGTTTATCTCCACCCTCCGCCCCCACTCTGGGCAATCTTAGCCTGTCACCATAACATTTTGGCTATGAGCCTGGCTCCAAAGAGAAACAATTTTCAACACCAGCTGAAAAAAAATGCAATTAAGTTGACAGATGGGTATTGTAGCCATCGAACCAAAGTGCAGCCATCTTGAGTCTTTTGCTTAAGGTCTCTTGCCTGAAGTTGCTGAAGTATGTAACTTTCTCTGTCTTTGCTCTCATTGTTTTCACTTTCTCGCCCCCACCTGCAACCTTCTTCATCCAGTACAGCTAGCTCTGCACAATAGACAGGGAACTGGCTAAAGCCAGCAGAGCTTCCTTCCTTATCGGAATGGCCACAACATATTCTCAAGTCCCAATTGACCCAGGGCTCCTCAGGTCCCAGCCCCTGGGTAGTAATTTTCCACCAGTTTGTGAGGGGGAGAGGGATATATAAAAGATGTTTTGGAAATGTATGACTTTGCTCTTTCCCTGCTTGCCGAGTGGAGCAGGGGCCTAGCTCACTGCTGAAGGTGTAATAAAGATGATCCTCCTACCCTCTCGTTTGGCTGTTTGCCTTTTTAAATGCTTTCCCCGCAATGAGAACCATTTTGTACTCTTTTTCAGAACAGTATGATGACCATGTCATTGCATCCATTATTCCAACACTGAGTGAAAATATGCTATGGTCCATTACTGGGGTCCATTGTGGCTGACAAACTGAAGAACACCCTGACCTAAAGTGGTGAAACAATTTTCAACACCAGCTGAAAAAAAAAATGCAATTAAGTTGACAGATGGGTTCTCCAGCAGTATGTCCACCATTGTTTGTCGCACAACATCCATATTTCCACATTTTTTAAATGTTACACTTACTGTCACTTAAGGAGACCTCTTTCCTTCAGAAGGGTCTCTATTTTGTTTGTTTCCTAAGAAGAAGAAGCTGGAAAGTATTTTGAAAGGAGAACTCATCCCCAGAAGACTGGTTCCATAATGAATTGTAAATAGTAGGGCACAGATGATCCTTCTGCAGCATTAAATCAATTGCCTTCACATTTTCAAGTTAATTACGATTTGTTGCCAAAATTCTCTGCACTAAGAGCAATAGGCTGAAATAACGGTGCAAGGAACTTGGTGTTGCATAGGAAAATGTAATCATCACCACCAGCTGAGAATGCGTTTAATACTTTGGAATGATCAGACTATGTTCATTATGTCTGCAATACTCAAAAAAAAAAAAACCCATGCACAAGAAGTTTCTATTCTTTTTTCTGCTTCAAAGAATGAGACTGACAGTGCAATCCTGCCTCCCGCGCAATACCAGCAAAATGGGATTGAGCCAGCGCTGCGTGCTTAGTGCTGACGCAGGGGCACTGATCGGGTGCCCCGCGTTGGCACTAAGACCACAGGGCCGGTGCTGCTGGCAGCGCCTTCCCTTTAGCACCTGTGCAGCACCTCCCTTGCATTGTCCAAAGCCGGACGGCGCAAGGGAGGCATGCTGACAGCCAGAGGCGGATCTACAGGGAGGACAAAGCTCTAAGTGTTGCAAGAAGCCTTACCCTGGTCATGTAAATCCCTCCTCTCCCTTGCTGCTGTAGCCAGTAAGCAACGCCAAGATGTTGCTTTTCCCTGTAAGGATTGGCTAAAACGGTGCAGGAGAGGAGTGATTTCCACTGCAAGGCAAGGCTTCTTGCAAAACTTAGAGCTTTGCCCTCCCTGAGATCTGCCTCTGCTGAGAACATGTCCCAGGGATTGGAGGGAGGGAGAGAGGCGTTGGCGGGACTTGGGAGGGACTTAGGCGAGCCTCGGATTCAGCCAAAAGACCAAATCCTAGGCCCGTTCAAGAGGCCGTGCGGCCCCGATTCAGGCCACGTGGTCTCATCGGATCTGCACCCGCTCTTTAGTGGGTGCAGATCCAAGGAGCGCATAGGGAAGGCTGGAGCCCTCCTCCAACATGCCCTGGTTTCCTTCCCCAAATGCCCCTTTACTGCGCCTCCCTGCCCACCGCCCACCCTGCCACCAATGTGCCTCCTCAGGTTGTGGCTGGACTGGAGCAGTGGTGCATGCTCAACCTTTCCAAACATCCACACTTGTGGCACTGTTGTGCATGCATTCACAGAGAGGGCCTTCCGCTCACAAAACATTAGTTCAGGCAGAGGAAGGTGACCATAGGATTGGGCCCTCAATTGAGTTACAAGGGCCAAATCATGTGGAAGTACCCCATGTTCATTTGGCTCTGCCCAAGGGAACACAAATATTTAACACATGGTGCTACAGTCACCTGTTGTGCAATACTGTACAACAGGTGACTGTAGCACCTGTTGTGCAATACTGGCCTGCGCATGGACATGCTGCTAGCTGCTTAAAAAACCCAGAGGCCATTTTCAAGGCTGCATGCACACTCAGGTTGGCCACTCTGCTTGAAGCAATTCCTGGAGA
This sequence comes from Lerista edwardsae, assembly GCA_029204185.1. Classification (NCBI taxonomy): domain Eukaryota; kingdom Metazoa; phylum Chordata; class Lepidosauria; order Squamata; family Scincidae; genus Lerista; species Lerista edwardsae. The sequence goes on from JAJKFI010000024.1 coordinate 3,308,340, forward strand.
TTTGATTCCACCCAAGATCATATAATGAAATTAAGCCAAGGAGGTTCTGTCATCTGGAAATGAATGTTGCTTCCTGGAGACTACAGGCCAATCCTGGTTGGCAATCCTAGCATATGTGGACAATGCACGGAAAATTTTCTTGGATTATTCAAAAAGGTTGAAACAAAGGCTTTACTCATTCTTAATATTCCCATGAAACTCACTTTCTCTCATTCACTCATCCCACACTGTAATTTGACAATCAGCTGTCATAAAGAATTCTACAATGCACAACTTTCTATTTTAAGGAGTAATTATATGTATTTCTTCTTAAAAGTCTGACTGCCTTTTCCCTTCCTTGAAGACATTTTATAGCTGAGTGCCCGTCGCAGGCAAGAATTGGTGATGGAATTGATTCAGACATTGTGGGAAGAGTGACAGATGAGTTAAACATAGCTTTCTCTGAATTGTCCGATTATAGTTTTCCAATGATTTTCTTTTCCTTGAGTGTTGAGCAGATTTGCAGGTGTTCTTGACTAGCATGATTTAACGTAAATTTTAAAGTAGGCCAATTGGAAATCAAGATGTAATCCTATACACCAATGGTCCCCAAACTGTGAGTCAGGACCCACCAGTGAGTCGTGAACCAATTTCAGGTGGGTCCCGAAGCACCTAGTGCAGCCATCATTGAAAAAATGGGAAGATGGGACACTGGAAAGGGGTAGGGCTGTGTGGTTATTTTGCTTGTGTCAAGGCTGTAAATAGGCTTTTTTTCCCCCTTTCCGATTCATTTTGCTATTGGAAAATGGTTGAGAAATAACCCAACTTATTGCTGCATTCTCAGGAAAGCAGTAGGCTCTGGTGCAATAGTGACCGCATTTCCGGCCATGACATCACTTCTGGTGGGTCCCAGATTGTCATTCTAAAAAGTGGGTCCTGGGGCTAAAACATCTGAAAACCACTGCTATACACCGTTACAATAAATTCAAGGGGTACTTCTGAGTACACATACTTGGATTTCACAGCCATTGTAGTACTGTGTCAATTCTCCATCTGTTGTTGTTGTTGTTGTTCAGTCGCTAAGTCACGTCCAACTCTTCGTGACCCCATGGATCACAGCACGCCAGGCCTCCCTGTCCTCCACTAGCTTACGGAGTTCGCTCAATTTCATGTTCATTGCTTCGGTGACACTATCTAACCATCTCATCCTCTGCCGCCCCCTTCTCCTTTTGCCTTCAATCTTTCCCAGCATGAGGGTCATTTCTATGAGTCCTCTCTTCTCATGAGTGTCTGAAGTATTTGAACTTCAGCTTCAGGATTTGTCCTTCCAGGGAACAATCAGGCTTGACTTCCTGGAGGATGGACTGATTGGATCTCCTTGTAGTCCAGGGGACTCTCAAGAGTCTTCTCCAACACCATCATTTGAAAGCATCTATTCTTCGGCGCTCTGCCTGTCTTATGGTCCAGCTCTCACAGCCATACATTGCTACTGGGAAAACCATAGCTTTGACTATGCAAACCTTTGTTGGCAGGGTGACGTCTTGGCTTTTTATTAAGTTGTCTAGGTTCACCATAGCTTTCCTCCCAAGAAGTAAACGTCTTTTAATTTCATGGCTGCAGTCACCATCTGCACTGATCTTGGAGCCCAGGAAAGTAAAGTCTGTCACTGCTTCCATTTCTTCCCCTTCTATTTGCCAAAAAGTGATGGGAATGGTTGCCATGATCTTATACTAGTTTTTTTTTTAATGTTGAGCTTCAAGCCAATTTTTGCACTTTCCTCTTTCACCCTCATCAGAAGGTTCTTGAGGTCTTCCTCACTTTCTGCCATTAGAGTGGTATCGTCTGCATATCTGAGGTTGTTGATATTTCTCCCAGCAATCTTGATTCCAGTTTGTGAATCATCCAGCCCAGCCTTTCTCATGATGTGCTCTGCATATAAGTTAAATAAGCAGGGTGACAGTATACAGCCTTGTCATACTCCTTTCCCAATTTTAAACCAATCAGTTGTTCCATGTCCATGTTGTTACATGTATCCGTCTGTAGGGTACATATAAATGATTGTATTTTCATTCACACAGATTTTGCAAATATGCAGGACCTTTCAGAAGTTCAATGAGAAAAAAATAGCTGTTTTTGGTAATTTTTGTTCATGACCAATAGAATCTGTTTCAACTTACCTGAATTTTCTTAAATAGGGTTACTTTAATAACAGGATTGTAAGGACGAGATGGTGCTGCGGGTTAAACCACTGTTGCTGAATTTGCTGACCAGAAGGTTGGCAGTTCAAGACCACGCAATGGAGTGAGCTCCTGTCGCTTGTCCCAGCTCCTGCCAACCTAGCAGTTCGAAAGCATGTAGAAATGCGAGTAGATAAATAGGGACCACTTTGGTGGGAAGGTAATGGTGTTCCGTGCGCTATGGCGTATAGTCATGCCGGCCACATGACCACAGAAGCTTGTCCTCGGGCAAATGCCGGCTCTTCGGCTTAGAAACAGAGATGAGCACCGCCCCCTACAGTTGGTCACAACTAGACCATTCAGTTGTGGGGAAACCTTTAATAATAGGACTGCAGGTCCCAAAGTTTGATACACAGTTTCGAAGTGTTAGAGAGACCTGTAGACCTGCATGATTTTTTTTTTAATTTCAATCATTTATGGAATTTCCAAACAGCTCATCATGAATGTACCAACATGTTCCAATATACAGCACAATCCCAACACCCCCTCCATTGGTCGATGCTAGCCACTTGCGTAAAGCTTGCAAAGCACATCCATGTCAGTGCAATGGGCACGGGGCTGACGCCAGGTAACTTGATCCAGCGCCGGTGGAGATCAGCCGGTGGAGGGCCATTTCTGGGGTGGGGTGAAGACAGGAGGGAGGGCGGCCTGTGGAGGGGGTAGGAGTTTGAGGCGGCTGTTGGGCCACAACCAAACCCCCGTCCCTGGGCTGTGTTGCCCCCATTCAGGCTGCTGTAGCTTGTTGGACTTCCACCTGCAGATGCAGATCTACGAAGCCCCATCGGCCAGTCTGGGGCTTACCTTGGGGGAAGGGGGGCAAACATGACTTTTGCAAGCTCCCAACCTGCGCTGGATACAGCACAGACCAGCCAACCTGCCTGTTCCCGCACAGGTTAGGATTGCGCTCATAGCCTCATTTGGCTTCTCCTGAAAATTCTTCAGGTGGAAAAGACAGACGTGTGATGGCTCAGTGGTAGAGCACATCGTTGCTCTACATAGTAAGTACAGGTTGAGCCTAATTATCCACAGATGTTACATCTGGGGATTTGACTCCACACAAAGCCTCTTGCCTCCTGAAATGGGCTGTGTACACCCGCACCTGGCTTTGGTGGGCCTTGATGTTGACACGGGAAGTGACATTTTTCATGCATCTTAAGGCATTACTTGGGGACATGGTGGCGCAGCGGGTTAAACCGCTGCTGCTGAGCTTTCCGACCGGAAGGTTGGGAGTTCAAGACTGTGCGACGGAGTGAGCCCCCGTCGCTTGTCTCAGCTCCTGCCAACCTAGCAGTTCGAAAGCACCTAAATGCAAATAGATAAATAGGGACCACTTTGGTGGGAAGGGAACGGTGTTCCGCGCGCTACGGCGTAGAGTCATGCCGGCCACATGTCCACGGAAGCTTGTCCTCGGACAAAACGCCGGCTCTACAGGCTTTGAAACGGAGATGAGCACCGCCCCCTACAGTCGGTCATGACTAGACCATTCAGTCGTGGGGAAACCTTTACCTTTAAGGCATTACAAGGCCAAGGAAAGCCCTCAGAAGGCCCTCTGGAGCAGGCATGTGGGTTGAATGAGCAGGTGGATAAAAACGCCCCACGTGTATTGCAGCGGCTGCAGTGGGCTGTAAGCAGCCCTTCCAATTTGTCATTGCAGTCACTATGAGCTGCCACAGCAAAATAGTAGCCATCTCTGCCCACAATGGTTCTGACAGCAAGTGAAACAGGCCGGATACATGGTGTGTTGCAGTGTCTGCAATACTTTTGGCGCTGCCTCCCCAGTAGGCATGCCACTGGTCCCACATTCAATCCATGGGATCTTGAGGTAGGGCAGAGAAACAGTCCTTGCCTGTTGGCCTTGAAAGGCCAATGGCTTCAGGAGTACACAGCTTCCTACGGACCCTGATTTTTTTCTTTGCATTTCAGATTGTGTAACATTTTGGTGCCAGGCAGCTATGCAAACACGCTCTGAAAATGTTCACTTGTCACACAGAAGCTCACTTGGCTTCCCTGGAGAAATTCCCAGACATTACTCTTTGACAGGCACCCAAAAATGTGCATTGAGTTTTTCTTCCTTGGACATTTCTGTGCCAGCCCTATGTTATGTGGATTCCCTATTTCAGTGCTTCCCAAAGTGTGGGTCACGACCCACCATTGGGAAGCAAAAGTGGGCCGTTCCCCTCGAAGGAACCCCAGTTTTGGGTGTCCTGACAGCGACAAAGTGATTGCAGGACTATAGGCACCCAGTGCCATTTTAACATACCTGGTGGGTTGAGTGGGGGCTTTGGGAAGGTGGGGAAGGTCCACAGTCCCCTCCGTGGGTCTTCTTGGAGGAAGACCCCCATTTTGCGCTAAAAAGTGCACTTCCATTTTTTGCAACCAGAAGCGCACTTTTGAGCACAAAAGGGATCTTTCCTTCAGGGAGACCAGTGGAGGGGGCTATGGGCCCCCCAACTCTCCCAAAGCCCCCAGGTAACAACCCACCAGGTATGTTAAAATGGCACTAGTCACCCACAGCACCGTGACCGCTGCAGTGCCGTTGGATCACCCTCCCAGCCCAATCCCGGCCCCTGCATTACAGTGGTCCAATTACAGTGGACGGTTACAGCAGTCCAATTGTCCGAGGGAGACTTTGGGAACCGCTGCCCTATTTTATAATCAAGCTTCCCCTTATGTACACCATGGAGTGTGGATGCTTGGGGACAGGGCTGCCTTTAAGCCAATGGGACCAACGTCGTCACATTGGGCCCTGCTCTTCAGGGCGCCCTGCACCAGCAGGGTGAGCATAATGCCTGCTGCTGCAGCTGGGATCTCTATGGGCTGGCAGTCAGTGGGGCGAGCAGAGCAGATTTACCTCGGCCCCTCCCACCTGCTCTTGCCTCTGAACAGTTCAAGATGGGCCACCTGGAAGCAGTTGGAAGCACCCTTCTTGTTGAGTGAGAGGGTGCAGCGAGGGTGGGGCCTCCACAGGAGTGCTCCACATTGGGCCCCACCACTGCTAGAGCTAGCCCTGCTTGGGGAGATGATAGCACTCCGGATGCCATCCTAACTTGCGCTGGAATGGCAAGGTCGGAGGGCGTGTGCCATATCCATGGCACGGAGCAGGCAGGAACTTCCCTGGGGCAAGGGCACATTTGCGCCCTTGCCCTGAAGTAGGCAACAGCCGCTTCTCAGAACTGTGCCTCCTGGTCCATCCAGAAATGCCCTCCCTCCCACCCTCCCCCTGCTCAGAAACGCTCTTGCGCCAGCCAAACTCAGCTGGTGCAGAAGCGGCATAATTAGTGGCATCATGCTGCCGGAACACTGGGCGGGAGGAACAGGTGAGTGGCAGCCTCCCTGTTGCGTACCGCTCCGTTTCGCCATCTTCCCCGCACCCGCAGGGGAAGGGTACGCAGTGGTACGCAACGGGGAGGCTGCCGCTCACCCGTTCCTCCCGCCCAGCGTTCCGGCAGCATGACACCGCTGGGCGTAATGCAGTCTTCAGCTGGCGCCCTTGGGCCAACACTGCTGCTAGTGTCGGCCTAACGGCAGCAGCATTGACACAACGGTGCCGGTCGGGGCTCTCGCGCCAGCGCTGCTGCCGTTGGGCCAACACAAGCGGCGAGTGCCAGCCTATGGGTGCTCATTGGATTGTGCCCTTGATGTCTTGCATGACGTTTTCTTTCAATAACCATCTTTTCTTTTTCACTTGTATGCGTGCTCGTGTCTGCTTCTCACATTTCCCCCTTCTGCCCTGATTGTGATCATGGCTGACAATTGCTTGCTTGCCTTGAAAAAAAAAAAAGAGCAGGCTGCATTATCTGACTGGCATCTTCCAATGGCATGTGACACATGTGCGTGCACACACACTTTTTTTTAATAGCATAATAACAGAAAAATGAGCAATGCGCTGCCGAGAAAAATGTTTCGTTTCTCCAGCACAATCTAATTCTGAATGACATCTGCAAAGCTGTACATAAAAGACAATTATGGGCACAGAGTTTCGTTGGGATGTCACCCCAGCAGCCACTGGAGCAGTTGTCCTGTCCCCAGAGAATGCGTGTAATGATAGTCATGTTTACCAGTTATGCTCCAATGGCAACAGGTGTCAGCTACAACCTGTTTCAAGCTCCATGACAATCGTATATGCTCACATGGGAAAACACGCATTTCCAATTGTTTCTTACCCAGTGGATCTAAAATCGACCTGATCTAACTTGACAGCACCGTTTCAGGTAGGCTGCTGAGTAGTGGACCATTGTCTAACTGTGTCCCAGCAATATGCAGGTTTCATTGAATGCATCCGAGTTTTAGAATCCCATCAAATAATCCAAGACAGAGATTTTGAGCCCAATCCTATGCATGTCTACTCAGAATTAAGAGCCCAATCCTGAATGGCCTGACTGCTGTGGGTTCATCCCCTTTCCCTGGGAAAAGCCCAGCTGCCCACAATGGGGCTACTCAGCTTACCGCCAGCTATTTTGCCGACAGTGAATCAAGCAGCCCCGTGTTGGACTGTCTGAGCCACCGCTGGGGATAAGATCTGGTGGTGGAAGCCACTGCCAGGTCCCTCCCCCTCACGTTCAGCTCCTCTCCTCCCCCGCCTAGTTCAGTAGTGTCATTCATTAACCAGGAGACGGAACGCGAGGCGGGACTTACCCCTTGATTGACAGGGAGCCCGTGACGCGTCGCCGCCTGCCGTTCCGCCGCAGGGACTCCTTCTGGGTGGCGCGCCCCTCTGCGGCTCTCCTGAGCACCCAGCGCGCCACCCAGGCAAGCGGGCACCCCCTCCGAGGCCAGGGGTGCCCGCGTGGCGCTCGGCAAGGCAGCGACGCATCAGAACCGAGCAGCCAATCAGGCGGTAAGTCCCGCCTCGCGTTCCGTCTCCTGGTTAATGAATGACACTACT
>JAJKFI010000024.1:3326905-3337706 GCA_029204185.1 Lerista edwardsae
TCTCTCTCTCTCTCTCTCTCTCTCTCTCTCTCTCTCTCTCTCTCTCTCTCTCTCTCATGCTTATTCAGCGCCCAAACGATAAGGTGTGACATGAACCATTGCATCTACACACCTTCACATCCCCCATGTGTACAGGCTGCACATATCTCATATAATGTGTTAGTCAGTATCAAGTACTGAGCGAGTTGGGAAGACTTGATATATTGCAGCTTCACATGTTGTTTCCTATGACCTGGAAGTTGACACAGTAATGCTTTCTGCAGTCACTCTGTACAGAGAGGACTGTGTGTGTGACTTGGTCCTTTGTCAGGAGAGTATCAGTAATCAGGGAAATGTAACCTGGTTAGGAAAGTTTGTTTGCCACTATCAATCTTCTCACCAAGGAATATCTAGGATTTTTTTTTTTTTTGGGGGGGGGGGTAATTCTTAGGAATGCAGCTTGAAAACAAATACTGGTCTATTTCACACCCTTCACATGGGCATCTATATATGATTGAGAGAAGAGACTTGTGATTTCTCTGCTGCTGGTTAATCTTATAAAGGTAGATACAATAGTGGGAGGGCATTCATCTCAGTGCCTTTTAGGGATGTACACACACACACACACACACACACACACACACACACACACACTCACAGAATTTTGCTTGTATTTATCTGATTTGTCTTCCCTTGAACATTTTCAAATGCTTGTAGTTGGAAAAATGCCCTGAAACCCAGGATTTCTGTTTGTATAAATGTACTCCAAATCGCCTTGTTTAGGATCTACACAGTGTATCCATTTTGCATATTGCATAGAAAGTGCCTGATTTATACCCATGCCTATTCATTCAGGATAATGGGTGCAAATTAGGTAAGTATTTGTAATATATGCACCATCTATTTGCTTTAGTATTTGCTGTGTAGCTAGCCACAGAATCTGCAGGACTGGCCGTGGAAGAAAGCAGCAATAAAGAGAAAGAAAGAGCCATAAAAATCCATAATACTGAGCTTTATTGCAAAAAACATGTTCCATGCAAATCAAGGGCTGCAGACTGCACATTTGCAACAGAATGTTCTTCAGTTCTGTGGCTTGTTTTTTTGCCAGTGTAAAATATCAAGCTCTTCACTAGACTGTGAGACCATCAAGACATTCAGAAAATTCTTGCTATTTTGCTTTTTTTGCTGTCGTGGACAACGGAAACACACAGATTTTCTCATCTATCCCACAAACACCTTCGAATTGCAATCTTGACTTGCTATTTTTTTTATCTTGTTGAGCTAGAACGTGAGATAAAAAAATGAAGAAAAATTTCTTGTTTTTCTATGCGGGAAAAATATGAAGCAGGAGCATAATTTGTCGTTCTTCATTTAGGCAATGACCTGTAAGGGAGAAGTCTTGGTATCTATCTGTTACCGAATTTGTATGCCACTCTTCATCTCGAAAACTCCCAGGGCAACTAACTATAATTACAGCAAAATACAATCTTGGAAATCAGACATAAAACGATCAAAAATAAAACAACCAGCACAGCAGAAACAAGAACTTAAATAAAACCAACAAAATTAGTGAATGAGCAGAAAAGGAGCAGCCATTCTTAACCTTGTTTGGCTTCCCGTAGCAGCACTTCTCAGGTTCCAGGGCCTTCATCAAACAATAGGAACAAATAAATAGAATCATTTATTATTTTTGATTTTCAGTCTGTGCCCCCCTTCAAACATGCCAGGACACCCCCAGGGGGCCGTATGGCTCCCATTGAGAACGGCTGGGCTAATGAACATGTTGAACAGAGAAAAAGCAACATATTTTTAGCACATCTTTTGGAACAGGATCTTGAGAATCCACTGAGAATTTGGCTCCTAATTTGACATTGAGGGAAAAAAAAAACATGCTGGAAATATTCAGGCTCCGAATGGATATGCTTTTAGCCCTATCCTCAGGTGCTTGTTGTTAGTAAGTAAATAGCAGCCTTGATGGATCCAGCGTGGGACTGTGGTATCTGAGAGGGGGGTCTTGAATGTCCCCTTACCTTGCAGAGCTCCAGCATGCAAAATTCCCCCACAGGATGCACCAAAAGCTGTGTTGTGCAGTTACATCAGTGCAGGGGAACTTACATTGGGTTGGATCGCCCAAGTATAAATTCCAGCAGTCTGAACACACCCACTATGTAGTTGGTGAATGCGCAGGACAGGACTGTGGTGAGTGGAAACGTGATGAGTTAGCCCTAAGACAGTAATGTGGTCCACCTGAACAAAGACTGATAGCGCAATCCTAAACTGAAGTTAGGCCGGCATAAGCTAAACCAGCAAAGTTTGGCCGGCACAAGGGCCAGCATAAAGTGTGTTTGGACTACTCTCAGAGTCAGAGAAGATGGCTCACATCTGTGTGCTGGCCTCTCTAACTCAGAGAGTGGTCCAAACATACTTTACGGTGTCCCTTGTGCTGGCCAAACTTTGTTAGCTTAGTTTATGCTGGCCTAACTCAGTTTAGGATTGCACCCTGAGTGAGATGCTTTTGAGTAGTGGTTCTCAAACTTTTTAGCAGCAGGACCACTTTTTAGAATGACAATCTGTCTAGGATCCACCAGGAGTGATGTCATGGCTAGAAGTGCCATAATTGTGACACCAGAGCCTGCTGCTTTCCTGAGAAGGCAGCAATAAGTGAGGTTATTTCTCAGCCATTTTCCACTAGCAAAGTGAATCAGAAAGAGAAAAAGTCTACTTACAACCTTGACACAAGCAAAACAACCACACAGCCCTCCTTCTTTCCAGCATCCCATTCTCCCATATTTTCAATATGGCTACTCCCTGTGCTTCACGACCCACCTGAAATTGGCTGGCAACCCACGCGTGGGTCCCAACCCACAGTTTGGGAACCACTGCTTTTGAGCATTTTTCTGATGGCCAAGATGCAATTGAAACATTTTGCTAGCAGTTTGGAAGCTAGTTGTGAGCAGCTGAATGAACTTTGTCTTAGGAACATTGACACAGCCAATGTTACGGTGTTGGTTGTTGATAACCTTATTAATTTAAACGGGAGAGTGGGTGGAACAGGAGGATATTAATATAAGCACTATCATAACATAATTATCTCACTGGAATTTAACTAGCACACAGGGATTAACCAGTTTATCCTTGCAAATATATCCTTAGGCACTTGAATAAACAGAAGGACTTGACAGCCTCAGAGGCAACATGATGTCCTTTAGCATGAAGTTCCTCAGGAAAGTTATACAGTTTTGCATCTTGCATATACTTTTTGTGGATTGAGGATTGATGATGTAAGCCAGAATACGGGCTCATTCCCACAACCGCTTCGCCACACAGGTGTGTAATTTTTGCAGCCACCTGATTAATACATCAGAATTTTTCTCTTTTCCGTGCCTGAAAAGCAAGGAGAGTTTGACGTGATCTGTTATCCAACCCCAAAACCCTCACTGATGGCACCCCGGACCTGTTGAGATGTGTTCCTCAAAATTGCACTTAAGGCAGTGATCCAACCCTGTCATGAACGAAAGGGGGGTTGTAACCAGCAGCGTCATGCAGCCAGAATGCTGGGCAGGAGGAACAGGTGAGCGGCAGCCCGCCCGTTGCGTACCGCTCCATTTTGCGGAGCGATACACAACGGGCGGGCTGCCGCTCACCTGTTCCTCTCACCCAGCGTTCCGGCTGCATGACGCCGCCAGTTGTAACCTCTGACCCCCCCTACTCGCCCACTCGGTTTGAACCTGCAGCTTAGTGGGGAATACCTTGGTAGGTTAAATCCGCTGCCACCAGCCCAGATATCAGGTTACCAGAGGAGTTTCCTGGGCTAAAGTCCTCTCCACTGGCATCCCAAACAAGGCAGATGGATTTATGAAAAAGCTTTTATTAATAGTTTGCTAACCATAAAAGATGGGACGTGGTGGCGCAGCGAGTTAATCCGCTGTTGCTGGGCTTTCAACCGCAAGGTTGGGAGTTCGAGACTGCATGATGGAGTGAGCTCCCGTTGCTTGTCCCAGCTCCTGCCAACCTAGCAGTTTGAAAGCACCTAAAAAATGCAAGTAGATAAATAGGGACCACTTCGGTGGGAAAGTAACGGCGTTCCGTGCGCTACGGCGTAGAGTCATGCTGGCCACATGATCGGACAAAAACGCCGGCTCTACAGGTTTTGAAACAGAGATGAGCACCGCCCCCTACTGTCGGTCACGACTAGACCATTCGGTCGTGGGGAAACCTTTACCTTAACCATAAAAGGGGTTGTAACGCAGGGCCTAGGAAGATACAGAACAAAATAACCATAAACCCGACGGGGTCTTGCTCCCACTCAGATCCTGCCTCAATCTCCTCACTGCTAGGCCTCTCCCAGCAGCAACCTCTCTGTCTCCTCACAGAGCAGCTCTCCCTGCAAAGGCTCTCATCTTGTAGCAAAGCCAGCAGGAAAGAGAGAGAGTGGGAGGCTCTGCTCGTCCCAGGATCCTTAGCTGGAAAAATAACTGATTGGTTGGCAACCTTGACACGGGATCTGTCCCTTCTACCTCCCCCCAGCTGGGGCTTCCTTAGAGTAACAGATCAGGCCTTTGGAAATGCACTTTAACAAAGTAAGTAAACGGAAAGTTTACTTACCCCTGCTAACTGGGCAAGAGGCACTTTTTCAAGCGGTGTCCTCTTATATTTAGCAAGGGGAGAGCAATTGTCCCTCTTCACCCCAGCACAGTGTCTTTCTCATGGCTGTTGCTGGTGGTGTTCTCCATTCTTTTAGATTGTGAGCCCTTTTGGGACAGGGAGCCAGTTAACTTTAATATTATTTGCCTGTAAACCGCTTTGTGAACTTTGTGTTGAAAAGCGGTATATAAATACCAGTGATTGATAGTGATTGATTGATTGATTGAAAGTATTTAACAGAAATAGGTACATGAAGCATAACTGTTTCATCACAACCCCCCTGACTCCTCACATTGTGCCTTTCTCACACGGTCCAGTTAAACGCATCAAGAAGTAAGCATGATACACAGGGAACACTCCCATCATGCAATAGCATAGCTAGGAGGGTGGGGCGGGGCGCACTGAATGACACACATGGGTGGGGGCTTCCAACATTTGGACTCGGGAACTATAAATCCAGCCTGTTACCGTTTCTATTATATGCCACTTCAGATGATTTTTACATTTAAAAAGCAGCTTGTTGTTGTTCAGTCGCTAAGTCGTGTCCGACTCTTCGCGACCCCCTGGACCACAGCACGCCAGGCCTCCCTGTCCTCCACTAGCTTCCTGAGTTTGCCCAATTTCATATTCATTGCTTCGGTGACACTATCTAACCATCTCATCCTCTGTCGCCCCTTTCTCCTTTTGCCTTCCATCTTCCCCAGCATGAGGGTCTTTTCTAAAGAGTCCTCTCTTCTCATCAGGTGGCCAAAGTATTGGCCCTTTCATGGATCACTGCCTTGTCGTGGCGAAGGGGCTTGAGTAGCTCAATGAAGCTGTGAGCTATGCCATGTAGGGCTACCCAAGATGGACAGGTCAAAGCAGAGAGTTCTGACTAAACGTGGTCCGCTGGAGAAGGAAGTGGCAACCCACTCCAGTACTCTTGCCAAGAAAACCCCATGGAAAAAGCAGCTTAAGAATACCCTAAATAAACATAGTTAAATCATATATGTGCATACATATATTAAATTTACGTGTAAATGTACATGTTCGCTGTGGAAAGCACTGGTGTAACACTTCCCCCCACACTCATACACACACAGCCCTTGATTGTCAAAATCAAACCAGATGAACCTCTGGAGATTGGGGGCTCATCTACAGCTTCTTGCACTCAAATTCTGACTAACTCAAGGACGTTCCAGACAGAGATTCTCATGCGCTGAACAGTATTTGGTAATTTTCCACAAGCTTCGCTGTGAATGTTTGCTCCCAATATCAGTCAATAGCACGTTAGCTAAGCACTAGAAAGGTTAATCCTCGCTAAACTGCGGGCAGCTCAATACTTGGATGTATCTCCTTTTTTATGCTGCACCCCCCAAATAAAGTGCTGGACAACGACTGGTTTGGTATGAGGAAGTCTTTATTAAACAGTCATATAAACAACCTGCAGCAGGGAATAACTAATAACTAACACCCAAACGTGCTGGCTCTGGTTGATTTGCGGGAAACAGCCCTCGCCGTCTACCTCCCCCAGACTTCCCCTCATGGCGCCCCACCCTGGCTCAAGGCCTCCCCCAATTGGGCTTGCCTATCACAGCCAATCCAAAGGATCGAGGCAGTTTGGCTGGCACAGACCCACACAGGCAAAGCCGAGTGTTGGCCTTTGCTCAACCAGCCAAGGGGTTCGCCAGCCAGTGTCCCAAACTGGAAATGAATTGTCAGACCGGTACTGGCTTGCCCCTTGACCTTTCTTACCTACAGGATGTACGCAAGCATCACCTGCCTACCCAGCCAGCACGTGACCTGCCAACCCAAGCAGAATTAAAACATAACAACACCACAACCACTGCGCCAGTCTGGGGTAGGCGAAAAAACTGCCAATCAGCGCCTATCAGATATGACAGCAAAAAATTCCTACCCGGCCCCGAAACCGGTGACCAGCTAATCCCAGACTGTACACAGGATGGGTGGGAGGGGCTCCAAAATCCAGCGCGACTGAGCTGGACGTTTAAAAAGGCGTTCCCAGTATCCACGTTTTCAGGTAGCCATGGGGGGAGTCCAGAACAGAACCCCAGCAGATACCAGGGCTTGCCTGTACTCATTTTTATCTATTTTATTCACCTACAGTGCATTGGCACCCATAGGACAGCGGTTCCAAAAAGCCTACCACTGTACCATGTGGTCACGAAGATAGCCGCTGGAACCTCCTTAGGGTAAGGCCATGGCGGCCACAATGGGTCTCCTTGGATCTGCACCTGTATTTGAGTGGATGCCGAACCAAGGAGGCGCATGTAGGCTACCACGGTTCAGGAGGAAGCATCGGATACGGCGTCAGAGTGTGCTACCACCTCCACCCTTCCAAGGCTTGTTCCATCCTCCCCATTCTGAAAAACCACATCCCCAATCAGCAGTGCTACTTACCACGAGCAGCTCCTCTGCCACATCTGCACAGGCTCCCGGCTAGGATTGTGCCCAAAGGGAAGGAAGAACCGACCGCTCAAGCACACAAAGCACTCTTTATGTGCTCAGGGGTACTCAGGTTGGGTGAGTCTCATCCCCGAAGGTCCATGAACCCAACTCCAGGAAACACTGGCTCAAATACGGTTCTACTGTGGGATGATGGCCAGGTGCCTGCCATGACATTCGTAAATCTTTCCAGGCAGAAATGAGAACAAAGCAAGTTACTGTGAAGCAAATAATCACCGCCAAAGCATATGATTAATTGTAAAGCATAGTTCTTAATGAGACATCTCTTACATTTGCAGAACTGCCCCTCTAGATTTGGGTCAGCATATGCAGCAATTAAAATCAAGCAGGCTGCAATATTTGAAACGGAAATAATGAATTTAGAAAGCATGCTTGAGCACACCGAGCACCAAAATGACATTAATTTTGCTGTCTTTTTGAGAGTATTTAGTGATTCATGAATATGCAACATCCCTGCGCTTAAACACCATGCCAGGTTCTCAAGTAAACAAAATGAAAGGGCATCATTCAATAGAAATGTCTGCTTTTGATAGGCAACAAAAAGAGGGGGAAAATATAGCACACATAAATCTGTTGAGCTGATAGGAATCAATTACACCATTAAACCTTAAGAATGGATACCAAATAAGCTGTCTAACTAAAGGGGTTATTTTCCATGTTGATTTTATGCTGGAATGCAATCCAAAATCATTTCAGGGATGGACCTAAATTATAGGCATATGGAAATACACTTCAGCGTAGAAAATCACACGAGTCTTTAGCCAGTGAGTTGGGCAGGTATGGACTGATGGTTGAGCTGCTGACACTGCCTGAAACTAAGCAGGAGAATCTGTGAGCTTGGTTTTGGATGGGAGATGGAATGCCAGACTGTGACAAACTGTAGTACCTGTTGTGGCAGAATGGAGTCACTGTGGAGCTGATTAGCCAGTGCGGGAATGTGTGAGAAGGTCAGCTGGCAAAATAACGGAATACGACCTTGAGGACCTGTCCCAGCTTCATTTACAATCACCTGCTGAAGATCGCTGTCACACGGCCAGAGAAGAGAACCACACTGTCAAGGCTACATCTGGGAATGAGGATTCAGTGAATAGCAGAATACTGTACATTTGTAAAAACCCCATTGAAAAAGGTGGTTTAGACTAGCCTGCCCATGTAAGCCTTTGCTTACATGTAAGCCTTTGCTATGGCATAGGAAATGCAGGGTAGAAACTATTCAAACAAGTAAATAAATAAATACTTGGAAGCTGGACCCTGAGTTGCACTGGGGTGGTTCACACATGCTTGGATATCATGTGATTTCTCATGGTTTAACTACTCAGTACAAGATAACTAGTATTTAAAAAATCATAGCTCCTGAAGGGATGGGTTTTGACACAGAAGTTCTGTCTGTGGTGCTGGGTCTGTGGTGCCTGATTCACACATGCAAGTCACCACTCCATGCTTCAACCAGCAAAGTGGTAAAGATGCATGTCTGAACCAGTCCAAATGCATGTTGACAGTGAGTGTAGAGGTCTAAAGTTAATGAGAACTGAATAGAGATAGCTTTTACCTCCTTTTGGTGGGGAATCATAGGAGAAGAACGTCGTTGTTTATTGTGGTCTGACAAAGTTAACCTTGTGGCCTTTCTGCACTCATCAGTGATTCCCAAATTACTTCTTGGGGCACATTAGTGAGCCATGAGTTGGAGAGGATTTCCCCCACTTTTTAATCATTCTTCATGTTTGCTCTTGGCCGTTGTCTCACTCCTGAACTCTAGGATAATGAGGAGAAAGTCTAGTGGCAATTCTGAAATTGTAGCATGCACAGTTTGGCAGAGCTTTCAGTTCATTTTTATCCCTCAGCCCTATAAATAGAAGAGTCAAGGTCTGGAAAAAAAAAAAAACCTGAGGGCATAATCCTAACTTGAATTTAAAAGTAAAGGTTTCCCCACAACTGAATGTTCTAGTTGTGACTGACTGTAAGGGGCAGTGCTCATCTCCGTTTCTAAGCCGAAGAGCCAGCGTTTGTCTGGGCACAAGTTTCCGTGGTCATGTGGCCAGCATGACTATACACCAAGGTGCAAAGAACATCCCACTGAAGTGGTACCTATTTATCTCTTGCATTTTTATGTGCTTTTGAACTGCTAGGTTGGCAGGAGCTGGGACAAGCAACAGGAGGGCACTCCATTGCGTGGTCAGCAACTGCCAACCTTCCAGTCAGCAGCTTAGCAATTTAACCCGCAGCACCACCACGTTCCAACTTGAAGTTAGGCCAACATGTTTAATCCCGCAAAGTTCGGCTGGCAGAAAAGCCACCATAAAACATGTTTGGACCACTCTCGGAGTCAGGGAGGACGGTGCACGTCTGTGTACTGGCATCTTTGAGAGTGGTCCAAACATACTTTAGGGAGTCCCTTGTGCCAGCCAAACTTTGCTGGCCTAACTGTGCCGGCCTAACTCCAAGTTAGGATTGCGCCCTGAACCGCATTGATTAACAGGCTGTCAGCCCAATCCTAAGGGCCATTTATGCTGCTGCCTTGTGGTGACAGTTCCAGCAAGCACAGCCTGGTGAGCAGCTAGGTTTGTGTAACAATGCACAACTGGTAAGCTCATGCAGGGTCAGAAGGCAAGTATGTAGAATGGGCGGGTGGATGCAACAGGGAGATGATGGGCTGTGAGGAGGGCGGATTGGGCCTGGGAACAGGGTGAGTTCGGTCGCAGTAGTGCCCTCCAAATCTTAACCCCCGTACCCAGCGGCGGCATTCAGCCGGTACACTGGGCGGGAGAAACGGGTGAGCGGCAGCCCGCCTGTTGCATTCCAGTCTGTTTTGCCATCTTCCCCGCCCCCTTGGGAAGACGGCGAAACGGAGTGGTATGCTACGGGCGGGCTGCCGCTCACCCGTTTCTCCCGCCCAGCGTACCGGCTGAATGCCGCCGCTGCCCGTACCTGGACCCCATCCATCTTGACAGATCAATACAGAGTTGACACATGCTGGCAGCAGGGGCTTATCCTGGAGGAAGGGAACACATTATAGCGCGTTATTCAGCAAATTATGCAACGTAAATAAGATTCCCTGAAACTAATAAAGCAAAAAAAAAAATTGGCATATGGTTTATACTATGTTACAGGAAATGTTGGAGTCTGACAATACAGAATATAGGCCAGAATTGTTTTTATTAAACTCCACAGGCACTATACAAGATAAGACAATGAAATATATTATAATACATGTTAATACTGCAGCAAGACTATCATATGCCCAAAATTGGAAAAATGAAGAGATTCCTAATATGAACCAATTAATACAGAAAATATTTGATATTGTCAAAATGGATGTCCTGACCAAAAGATTGAAAGATGGAGATGTAACTAAGATTCAAGACTATTGGAGATGTTTTTATTGGCTGGAAAGAAAAATAATATAGTAATCAGTTATAGATGTTATATTAAGACTTGGATTGTAGTAATTTCATAAATTTGAATGAATAAGAATTATTAAGTTTTGTATACATAGTTGACTGAAAAAATATGCTTGATAGAGATTGTATACCAACAGTAGCTAAGAGACGATGATGATGTAATAGCCATAATCAATGTGTGCCCTTTGTGTGAACCTATGTATCCCCACCAATGTTTTCCCTGCTTTCCTTACCTCTCTCTCTCTCTCTCTCTCTCTCTCTCTCTCTCTCTCTCTCTGTGTGTGTGTGTGTGTGTGTGTGTGTGTGTGTGTGTG
>JAJKFI010000024.1:3354079-3391719 GCA_029204185.1 Lerista edwardsae
ATTATTATTATTATTATTATTATTATTATTATTATTATTATTATTATGGCTGTCCTAATTTACATCTTAGACTATCATTGCATGACATCATTATTCTGGAGAGCAACTGCTGGCAAGTGAAGCCAGATGCTCGTCTTGCCTCTCTAATCCTGGTGGGATTCTCTTGTTTACACTGCTCAGATTTCCAGTTAATGAATGCCCATGATTTTTTTTCCTTGAGCCTGCATCTTTTTGGTTTTTATGTAAAAGTTATTTTGACTGTTGTGTTTCTAGGCGTATGCATGTGCCTCCCTTTGCGCTTCTTTAGTACCTTTTACAGAGCCACACCATATTCCTGCAATATTAAGTGGGAAATGATTTATGAGGATAGAACTAATGGATATTCTTAACCCTACTTGAAACCAAATATAGATTCAGATTGGTGACACAGCTGGAATACTTATCATGCGCGCCGGGCATCACAATAATAAAAGGCTTCTCCCTGCGCATAATGTGAAACAGCAATTTCCAGATGCCTGCATTTCACAAATAATTACCGCCGTCACCGTAAAATCCAACTAGACGAGGTCAATTCCTACAATTGTTTAGTCAAATTTGGCTCAATTTTTTCCCCAGTTTTGTCAAGAGGTCAGTGTGCTGTGAGGTTTCTATATTTTTATGTTGTCCTATTAGCATGAAATTGGAGCTCCTCTCATTACCAAGTGAACAAAATGGGAGAAAGTTTTGGGCTTTTGCATAAATATAGCAATGTGAGGACCTGATTTGTGTCAAATGTTTCTTCCCTGGGGAAAAAGGTTGCTACGTTCTAAATATAAGCAAGTTACACTCTCTTGTCAAATAAATTAAAATACTACTCTTATTGCTACTCGTAACCATGCATACATAGGGTGCACAAAATGCTACATTTTCTCAGTGAGGTAGATCAGTATCATTCTTACTACATTACAGATGGAAGGACTTCACTTGAGAGATTGTACCTTTCCTAGAGCCACCAATTGCATTCATGGCAAAAGCACCAATCATTCAGATTTTGAATTTGGCTTACAGTCCAATCCTATCCTTATGCACAGTCAAGATAGTTTCTGATCTACATCTATTCTGACAACCTATTAAATGTTCAGAACAGACCAGAATATAAGTCAGGACTCCTTTTAATTAAACATTCTTACAAACCTGTTGCTTGATTAATTGGAGGATCACTTTTCATCAATTAAAATGATTTGCATTGATTAATCTAATTGATTATGCATTACAGCCTGCATGATATACATCTGGGTGAATAGTCTAGTCCAGTGATGGTGAATCTTTTGGGCTTGGCAGGTCAAAACTTAGAAAAATGCTTGACTCTGCTGATATGTCAACCCCCTCTCCCAAACTAAATATTCATTAAATATTCATTTATTTAAACAAAAAATACAGTACAATCATGTATTGTGCATTTTATTATATAATAGCAAATGTAGCAAATACCCTGCTAAACTTGGCAAGAGGCCCTTTTTCAAGTGGTGTTCCTCTTATTTAGCAGGGGGAGAGTAATTGTCCCTCATCACCCCTATGCAGTGTCTTTCCTAGTGGATGTTGCTGGTGGGGTTCTGCATTTTTTTTTTTAGATTGTGAGCCCTTTTGGGATAGGGAGCCATTTAACTTTGACACACTGCTTGCATGTTGCCGAGTTTGCCCCCCCCCCCCCGTGAGCGCGGGAGGCTGGGTTTTTCTGATTGGCCGCAGCTCGCCGGGTAGGTGGAGCAAGCACCGTATTGCACATGCGCTCGCCCCAACTCAGTAGTTGGGACCCGACCAGTGAACCCTGCCCGCCCACCCATCTATAAGTCTGAGATTAGCTGGTCGCCCAGGGGCCGGGTAGGAGTTTTTTGCCAACTGCGTGATTGGTTTTGGCGGTTGGTTTTTTTGCCTACTCCAGACTGGTGGGTAGGCGGGTGGTTAAATAGGTTGGTCACTTCCGTTGGCAGGATGAGTGCGGGTCGGGTAGGTAAGGTCGTTCAGGTGTCCAGCTGAGGTGGCACAGGTGGGGAACTGGCTAGGCCGCTCGTACGTTGCTTAACCAGCTCGGTGGCTGGCTGGGCCGGTTCCCGGCTTGGACTGCAAAGGCTGCCCAAAAGGCTGCCTGGGTGAGCTGGCGCAGTCAGGCTGCCTCGCCTCTCGGGGCGGCAATGATAGGCCAATTGTGGACTACAGCCAGGTGGGACGCCTGTTGGTCATCCAGACCAGAGGGGGAGGCAGACGGCTAGTGCCATTTCCCCCAACCAGGACCCACACTACATTGATTGTTGCCCTGCTGCGAGAGTTGTATTGTTAACATAGTGGCCCATTAGTATCCAAAGCCTGGTCTCGCGTCCTTATTTACGAGGTTGGGGGTAAATGAAAAATGAGTAAAAGAAACTCAGTTTTTGTCAAACTGTATTGGTGAACGCTGGTGCATCACCCCAAAGTTGTGGTGTGTCATAGGGTTGCCATCATTGTTCTAGTCCAACTCTCTTTTTTCTATTTTAATTTCCTGTTGAAGATCGAAGGGTTGGTGGGTTGGTTTTCTATTTTGTAGGGATGAATTCCAAAATATTCCAGGGCAACAATCATGGAAAGAAACATTCCCTGCATTCAGCGTTTGTCCCTGCAGCTGATGCTTGAATGCACAGAGTACAGAGTCAGGGCTATGGGAGCACTTCATTGGCACAGCTAAGACAGCCTGCTCTGAAAATACCTTCATGCATTTCCCAGCTGCAGGAAAGTAAACACTGTACGTGGATGAAATAGAGACTGTTGGTAGAAGCTATGCTGAAATGTACATGGGAAGCTTGGCACAGAGATGCTCAGCCCAAACAACAAGTGCAATGCATGGCTCAAGCTTCTTAAAAAAAAATCCAAATGAAATGGTAGACATCTGACTTTGTTAAACTGAAGTAATCATTATGTGATTATAGCACTGACAAATTGGAATGGAGAAGTTGTGGTGCTTGTATTAACTGGAGGTGGGCTCAGCCCAAAGCATGGAATTCTAAAACATTTAGAAACCCATGAAAAATTGCTAAGCCCTTTGGATTAAATTGAGATCCTAACCCACTTTCCAGCACTGGCGTAGCTGTGCCAATGAGGCATGTTCTGCTTTCTGCAGTGCATTGTCCTTACCCCAATGCTGGAAAGTGGGTTAGGATCATGCCCTTAATTGATGGATGGCCCAATCCTAAACTGTACTGGCACAGCCAGGATCCAGGATCCAATGCAGACTGGTTGGTTCCTCAGGGTAAGACAAAATGTAAGGGTAGGACATTTCCTCAGAATGACAGAATGACAGGTGCAAGGGAGTGGCAACAGGATGCAGGCAGCCTGTTGTCTCGTGTCCTCCTTGAGGCAGCTGGTGGGCCACATGAGATACAGGAAACTGGACTAGATGGGTCTTTGGTCTGATCCAGTAGGGATGTTCTTAAGGGGGTATGTTTCCCCTTGCCCTGGGCAAAGCCCCAAAACCATCTATGGGGCTTCTTGAATCTGCACCAGATATATAGCTGGCACAAATCTGGAAGCCTGGAGTAACACCAGGCAGGCCAGAAGGTGGTTAAGATGTGGCGGAGGCCTGCCCCCAAATCTTGCCCCTCCGTCCTGATCAGCCCTCGTTCCTCCCTCTCCCACCCCAAAAGGCCCTTCCTGCCTCCAGACTGCCATTCCACTGCTCTCCCCATGCCCCTGCGCAACTGGCACAACCCACCTGCTCCAACCAATGCTGCACGGGGTTGTGGCACAGGCGGGTTGGCACACACCTTTGGGCTGGTGCTACCAGCTCTTGAGTCGTCACAAATGTGCTTTCCAGCACATTTGCGACACCCGTAGATGGCACAGGGAGGGTTGTGCCAGCTCAAAGGAACACTAGGATTGCACTGTAATTTAAAAGTTTGAGCTAAGTCCGTTGCCTCTTCATTGTCTTACAGAGTCAGAGGAGAAGATGGTGAAAAACTGAAGAAGAAAGAACATAAGAACATAAGAAGAGCCCTGCTGGATCAGGCCAAAGGCCCATCTAGTCCCAGCTTCCTGTATCTCACAGCGGCCCACCAGGTGCCCCAGGGAGGCATGAGACAACAAGATGCTTGCATCCTGTTGCCACTCCCTTGCAATTGGACAGGTCCCCCCTTACTTGTATATTTTAGAAAATCCAATGTGGCGTAGATCTATGGCCTTGGCTCATTGTAATGTGGTACCCTCGGAAGTTCTGTGGGGGCGTTATAAAGGTGTACCCTATTCAGAAAGGTTTTGCCCTTGTCCACAGGGAACTATTGAAACTCTAGAGCATCTCTTCTTCCACTGCCCTGTGCATCTAAAGAGTAGGGAGTGATACTTACAACCTCTTCTGAACAGGGTCTGTTTGGACAGAATGGATGCAAGTTTAAATTTTCTATTTGAACTCGCGGATCCTGTTTCGGTCAACCAATTAGTATAGCTCTCTTTATTGTGCATATAGTCAAAACCAATAATTTGCATATCAATTGTACTGCTGAACATGTGAATATGTTAAACTGACTCCCTGTGTATAGCCTTTTGTAAATTTCTGTTTTTATGCTGTTGTATTGATGTATGCCATTTAAAGGTTAATAAAATAAAATAAAATAAAATCAACAGTGGACATCTTCACCTCCCACCAGGGCAAGGCTTAACCAGCTCTAATCCTAGATCACCTTATTTAACCCCCAGATAATTTCTCAGTGGAATTTCCTTATTAGCATTTTTGAAAGATTTTGATTAGGGCATGATAGCTTCATTAACATTGTAGACAGTTTCCCAGCTCAGAGAAATTGACCATTCCGGAGTGTATTTGACAATGTCATGATTTGCACGAATGCTCTAATGAATTCTGACTATGCTATTACAATTCAATAATTGATTGGATATTACTAAGAAAACGGGGCCTCAACATTATTCCCAAAGTAATTCCTTGCCACAACATAAATATTATGGAAGCCCCGAGACTGTTGTGAACTGCCGTGCTTATTCAAAGACCACAATCCCTTTTTTAAAATAGAGGAGTTGTAAGGTTAATTGGGAGCCTTGATTGATTTGGAATTAAAAAGATAAAAAAGAATTGATTGAGATAAATCTTTGGTTGAACTGTGTACATTTTACTTTCTTCGTCGTAAGGAAACATTGCAGTGATATCTGCAATATCCTATTTTGGCCTCGCTCTTGCTAATGAGGTGGTCTGCTGAGGCTACCATCTTATGCCGCTTAGTTGAGCTGCATGAGAAAATTGGACATGATACCCTGGTGTTTTTTAGGCATTTGAAATAAAATCTCAAAATACTCCCTCAGAAACTAATTTTAACAAAAATATTGTACATGGTTAGGTGTTGCAGCTTATCCTGTGCTGTGCAAAAAATCCCCCAAGCGAGATCAGTTTGTTCTGGTTCTGGCACAGAGAAACAGTTTGGGAAGGCACCCCCTCCTGTCCACTTTTCTTTATTTCCCTGGCAAAACGGGCAACCTGGTTTATGCTAATTTTCACCATAAGACACTCTGGGTTACTGGAAAACTGCATCCTGCCCAAAGGGTATGAGCATATATGTCCAGTAGAAGCACAACAGCACTTGTTAGTGCAGTTGATGTATACACACAAGGCAAAATGTAGCCGAATCTGCTACATTTATATATTTATCAAGTGCTTTAATATATATTTATCAAGTGGTATATTATTATAGAGTGAGATGTGGTGGCACTGTGGGTTAAACCGCTGTTGCTGAACTTGCTGACCGGAAGGTTGGCAGTTCAAGACCGTGCGACGGAGTGAGCTCCCGTCACTTGTCCCAACTCCTGCCAACCTAGCAGTTCAAAAGCACTGAAAATGTGTGTAGATAAATAGGTGCCACTTCAGTGGGAAGGTAGCGGCATTCCATGTGCCTTGGCATATAGACACGCCGGCCACATGACCATGGAAGCTTGTCCTAGGACAAACGCTGGCTCTTCGACTTAGAAACAGAGATGAGCACCACACCCTACAGTTGGTCACGACTAGACCATTCGGTTGTGGGGAAAGCTTTACCATTACCTTATATTATTATAGAATTGATATACTGACTTGGTATTATAGAATTGATATACCGACTTGCTTGATAGAGCTCGGTGACCTCTCAGCGTCAACCAATCCTAAAGGCATTATGCTGCTACCACTGGCTCTGGCTGTTGTAAACAGTCCTTAAGGCATTTTATTGCCGGCAGTAGCAGTGTACAGCTGGCACTAGAACCCTTACGACTGATAAACACTGATCGGTCACCAAGATCTCTTAGTCTCAAGTTAGTTGAGGTCTCAGGTTGAGAGAGACGCCAAGAGGTCAACACCGAGGCGGGGTGGTGGTGGTGGTGAGTGTTGCAGCTGGCAGGGGCTAAGGGTTTTGGGGGTGGGGAAGATGGCAAAAGGTGAAACTGGGCAGAGGGAGGGCAGCCCAAGGGGCAGCCCAGGCCTGGGTGGAGGGAGGGCAACCCAAGGGGGTAGAAATGGCAGCAAATTCTACCGCCATATCCTGTGCTCTCTCCTTAGCCCAGAGACTATAACAAGGGTTTCCTTCTTTGTGAGCCCACTCAAACACAATCATAGATCCAAGTAGACCCATTGGGGCCGCTGTAGGTCGACATGGGGTAAGGTAACGTTAGTTGAATGTCATTCATAATGTCGGAACGTTTGTTCCCTTACTCCAAGGAGACCTGTGGCAGCTTTCCTGACCTCATATGATACAGTGGTTGCCATTTCAGTGCTGCTGTAGCTCTGGGCACTAAGCAAACATAGAATTGGGCTGTCAATGTTGCCATGGTGTGAACGAGGTGTGAATGGGCCATCACAGATTCAAGACTTTGCATCAGGCTTTGTGAATCATTTTAAAGACAAAGCTTTCCAATGAACTCCATTTACACATATAGATGCCAACCATTCAGGGGATAGGTCAATAGGCCCTATGGTGCTACCTGACTATTTAAGCAGGCTAGGAATAGACTTAGCCCAGTTAGGCCATCTTAGTTCAGTGTCTGAAGGAAAGCAGAATAAATAATATCAAGGCTCTTCACCAGATTGCTGCAAAATTGATACCTTACATATGCAAATGAACGTCCCCAGTTACAGCACCACAGACAGCATGTTCAAATCTCCTCGCATTGAACGCATCGCTCCAGACACAACATTTATCAGCGGAATCATTTCATACAGTCAGCTGTGACTCATTAATGACAGAGAAAGCAAATTAGCCGCATGCATGTGGGAACCAGCCATTCAGTATGAATGATGGGGTGGTGATTGTGAAATGGAATCGACAGATGAGATTTCTGGGGTATATTCTTACTTAATTTCTCACTTAGGATACCTCCTAAACAATAAACTCCTAAACAATAAATTTCCAAAATAGATGGAAAAGAAATGCAAGGAGGACCATGATGTTGCCCACATGCCCCAATGGCAGCGCAATCCTAGCGTGCCCCTTGTGTCGACGTGATGTCATCGCATCGACACAAGGGGCGGAGCGCCGGCAGCACCCCCGCGTTGGTGCTCCATCTCTGAAGCTGACGCTGTTTGCAGCTTCGGCTTCAGAGCACCGACGGAGAGCCTCCCTTGATGGTCGGTGCAAGGGATTCTCTGTCCTATATTGGGATGAGGATTGGTGGGAGGGGGAGGGGGGAGGCGGGAGGAGGGCGGGACTTGGGCATGCTTGGGAGGTGGCCATACGTCCACATCCTAAGCCCATCAGTGAGGCCGCGCAGCCTCGATTCGGGCCACGCGGTCTCCTTGGATCTGCGCCCACTCTTTAGCAGGCGCAGATCCGAGGAGCCCATAGGAGCGCATGCTCCCTTGCCGCA
Organism: Lerista edwardsae; assembly: GCA_029204185.1. Lineage (NCBI taxonomy): Eukaryota > Metazoa > Chordata > Lepidosauria > Squamata > Scincidae > Lerista > Lerista edwardsae. The sequence continues at coordinate 3,361,919 of JAJKFI010000024.1, forward strand.
GGGAGGCTCCAGCCTGTCCTAAGCAGCGCTGGATATGGCGCTGGCCCATCGGCCTCACCAGTCCGGCGCTGCTTAGGATTGCGCCCTGAGACACAAAACACTTTGTTTTATAAATGGGCCAGGCTTGGAAGAGGCAACCAACATCTTTCTAGTTCCGCTTTTAGTTTACACTGAGGACACAACCATAACCTGGAGTTAGGTGGGCACAGTTAGGCCAGTTTGGCTGGCGCAAAGGGCACTGTAAAGTATGTTTGCTCCACTCTCAGAGTCAGGGAGGCCAGCACATAGATGTGCGCCATCCCCCCTGACTCTGAGAATGGTCCAAACGTGCTGTACGGTGGCTGTTGTACCAACCAAAGTTTGCTGGCCTAACTGTGCTGGCCTAACTCCAGGTTAGGATTGTGCTCTGACTCTCAGCTGCAGATCATCTGCTGACTGTCTGAATTCACTCCTTTGCAAGGAGAGTTTCCAAGGAGAGGTCATGTGCTGTGGGACCCCTGGTGCATATGTCCAGAGGCCCCCCACCCAGAATACTACTACTACTACTACTACTACTACTACTACTACTACTACTACTACTATTATTATTATTATTATTATTATTATACTTGTATTTATATACTGCCTTTCTTAAGTCACTAGATTTCTCTAATGACTGTAACTCAAGGCGGTTTACATATTCATAAACCCAAAGGGTTTTTACAATTTATAGAAACGTTCTATCTTCCAAGAACTACAACACATACAGATGGATCTTTCTGGATTTAGTCTTTCTTTCTGGCCACCTGTTTGTCTTCTGCTGGCTGATAAGCGGCTTCCCTGTTCCCACCAGTGAAGCGATTGACCCGGCACACTCCCCCGGCACACTCCCCCTCTCACAAGGCAGCCGGAGACAGCTCAGCTGTTAATCAGCCGCAATTTACAAGGTCTGCCGCTCATAGAGACTTCCGACAGTCCCGAACTGGCGACCTTCAGATCTTCAGCTCTTATCTTCAGGCAAACGGAGGCATTAACCCTCTCGACTAAATCTTCTGCCCATTTATATCCTGCCTTTCTGCCCCATGGGCACCCAAGGCGGCTTACAACATTAAGATACAATCAAATCACAATTTGACATTTAAAAACAATAATTAACAACAATATTAAGATAATTGAAATTTATTTCAATACAGAATACAGCTTTCCCTGGTTGCACTAGAGCAGGCAAGGTGGTGGCCGGGGTCAGTTCATGGGTGGTTTGGAGGCAGAATAGGGTGGAAACAGGCTGGGCTCAGAGCCATTCCAGGGCAGAAGAGTGTAGATCTCAGTGGCAATCGCGGATACCAGTATTGTGTTCCTGTCTTGCCTGACACAGCCTTGAGGTTCTGTAGACTTATGCCAGCTAAACTGTCATTTTAAAAAGTGGGTCCTAGTGCTAAAACGTTTGAGAACCACTGTTTTCTATTCATTCTGTCTCAATAATGGCCTTGTTATGGTCTCATTCTAATGTATGCACTGAATGAAGCATCCAGGTTTGTATCATCCTCACTACCTTATTCTGGTTCCAGGAGCCAGATTTTTTTTTTAGAGAGAGAGAAATTCTTGAGTTTTTTGTGATGTTAAAGAAAAGCAGACTGCACAAATTGGACACAATTTTCAGATTTCAAAGCATACGCTTTCTATAATAGCAAAACACATGTAAATGTGTATCATTGAGCCAACGGTTGCTACCAATTATAATACAGTAACTTTGGTTGCAATATCTAATTGATTGCTTGGGGAGAGTTCTGAAATGGAAATATAAAAATTATATTCTCGCCTAACGACCGGAATGCTGGCAAGTGGTATTAAATTCTCATCAGCTACGCTGGCTAAAAGTGAATATATTCTAGCCAAATCAGTCAGCATGACAACAAGAGCAGCCACGGAAATGCTCTCACTTGTATGAAAATAACATTTTGTACCTAAAATGCAGCACACACTCAAAATACCAGAATGGAAAAGAACTGAAATTACGGGAAGATTCTGTTTTTGAATTGTTTATAATGAGTCACTAAATTATGAATGTTTGAATTAATAAGGCCACCCATTATTAGGCAAAACAGAACGCAATCCCAAGCTCTCGTTGGGCCAACGCAAATCCCTTGCGCTGGCCCAGAAATGTTGCAAACAGATCATAAGATTTGTCTGCGACAACTCAGGAGTTGGGAAGCCTGACATGAGGACATGCGCCAGCCTCCCCACCCCAGATCTCAATGGGCAAAAAATCAGATCATGCCAGTTTGGGGAAGCTGGCATAGGGAGGATGGAATGAGGGCAATTTGAGGTGGAGTAAAGACATACCAGTGGGTGGAGCAGGCCCAGGACGGGGTGGGATAGGCCTGGGCGGTCTAGGTCATATCCTATCCCCCCTCCCAAGCAACCCAAGGAGCCCCACTGAAGTGGTGACCATGCTACATGGGCTAAGGGCAGTGGTATTGAAACCTTTTAGAATGGGACCCACTTTTTAGAATAGCACTCGTGCCCGGAGCCACCGGAAGTGATATTAACTTGGATGTGATGTTGTGGCAAGAAGTGACATCAACAAGCAGGAAGTAATGTCATTGTAACCATAAAATGACACTCTTGAAATGTAAATTGTCATTCTTAGACTGCAGCAATTGTACAACCATGAAGCATCCCTGTCACTTCCTGCCACAACATTATGTCACTTCCCGCCACGACATCACTTCTGTTAGGTCCCGACATGTGCGATTCTAAAAAGTGGGTCCCAGTCTGTGGAGCCCAGGTCTACCTGCAGCTGCTTCCGATGGGTAGACCTGGGCTCCCGTGCAGGGGGTCGTGGTTCTGGCATGATGTCATGTGCCCCCTGGGGGCGCACTTCCATTGGGCGCCATGGGCACCATTTTGACTAGGTCCGCCCCTGTCTGAATTACACCACCAGCACCTACGAAACAGTGATCTTCATGATGAGCAATAATAGAAGACTTCAAAGGTGCCCTAATATCACTACTAATAAAATATCAAGAGCAGAATATTTTAGATTTTTGTTTTTCTTCCTGCAGACACTTATGCATCTCATTGCTCTTAAGTAGCTTGTTTTACTTTGATTCATTTTCCCGTGAATAATTTTTTTTTTCCGGAGATGTTTGAACTATGACATGCCTCATTGTACCAGGAGTTTCCACGCTTTCATGGTTCTTTGGCAGAGATTACCAACTGATGGATGATCTAAGGCTCGTAATGTTGGGGTGGGAACTACAAAATGACAGTGCTGTAGGGGATGGTAAAGATGGCACAGATATAGAAAAAAGTTCAGCTTTATGTTTCTGTCACTTCAAAGATCAAAACCAAGCATCTGAGAATTGAAAATGGTACTGCAGCACCGTTTTAGTCAAACGGGCTTTATGGGGTATTTGGGCATAGCTAGTTGTTGCATTTGGTTGCTGAGAGTTTTAGAGTGCAATCCTAACAGAGAGTTAGGCCAGCACAGTTAGGCCAGCAATGTTTGGCTGGCACAAGGGCCACTGTAATGTATGTTTGGTAACTGGGCAAGAGGCACTTTTCCAAGGGGTGTTCCTCTTATATTTAGCAGGAGGAGAGCAATTGCCCCTCTTCACCCCTGCACAGTGTCTTTCTAGTGGCTGTTGCTGGTGGGGTTCTCCATTTTTTTTAGATTGTGAGCCCCTTTGGGACAGGGAACCATTTTACTTTATTATTACTATTTGCCTGTAAACAGCTTTGTGAACTTTGTGTTGAAAAGCAGTATATAAGTACCTGTTGATTGATTGATTGATTGATTGATTGATTGATTGATTGATTGATTGATTGATTGATTGATTGATTGGACCACTCTCCGAGTCAGAGAAGATGGTGCACATCTGTACGGCAGCCTCTGTCTCCGAGAATGGTTGAAACATCCTTTATGTCCCTTGTGCTAGCCAGACTTTGCTGGCCTAACTGTGCCAGCCTAACTCCAGGTTAGGATTGCACCCTTAAATATTAAAATTTTTAAAATAAAAAGTTTAAAACCTGTTCATAGATAACGTGTTTATAGATAACCTGGACACAGACAATGGCATATTTGCGCTGACTCGACAGCTGGCTGGGCCTGCACTGGCAGGAAGTGGTAGGTTTGCACCAGTGGTGTTATTCTACCGGAACTCTGGGCAGGACATCCAGGTGATCGACAGCCCGCCCGTTGCGTTCCGGAGTGTTACGCCGTTTGCATAACCAATTACGCCGCTTGCGTATGTTACGCAAACGGCGTAACGCTGCGGAACGCGACGGGCGGGCTGTTGATCACCCGGATGTCCCGCCCAGCGTTCCGGTAGAATAACACCACTGGTTTGCACCCAGCAGCAATCTGGGTAAGAGAGGGTGGCAGGAGAGAGTTTTGGAGGTGGGAATGGGCGTTTGTGGGAGGGAGAACAGTGGGGGAGTATTTGAACTGGAGGTGGCGGCCCATGTCAGATCCTAGTCCTCTTCCTGGCCAACCCAATGTTAAACTGGGTTTCTTGAATTTGCTCCAGCTAAATGGCTGGCGCCAATCCGAGTAGCCCATAGGGCCGGCTGGATTGTTACATGGGATAAGGGGAAGAATATTTCCTTACCCCAAGGTGACCTCCAGCTGCTGCCTAATCGGCATCGAATACAACACAGGTCTTTGCTGCCTGGCTGTACTGGCAAAGGGTAGGATTGTGTTGTAACTTGGTTTGAAACTGCAGTTTGAAATGGTACAGCCAAGCCACATATATTGATCATCTCAAATTAACATAGTGGAATTGGAAAAAGTGCAGAAGAAAGTGACAAAAATGATTACTGGGCTCAGGCACCTCCCTTATAGACTGCAGCATTTGGGACAATTCAGTCTACAACAAGGTGCCTGAGCGGCGACTTCATCGAGACATATAAAATTACGCATGGGATGGATAGAGGGATGTTCTTTTCCCTCTTTCACAACATCAGAGCCAGGGGACATCCACTAAAATTGAGTGTTGGGAGAGTGAGAACGGATAAAAGGAAATACCTTTTTATCCAGAGGGTAATTAATCTGAGGAACCTCTTGCCACAGGAGGTGGTGATGGCATCTGGCCTAGGTGCCTTTAAAAGGAGATTGGACAGATTTCTGGAGGAAAAGTCCTTTGTGGGCTATAGGCCATGATGGGTGGTACAAACTTCTTATGTTAAAAAAGGTAAAGGTTTCCCCACGACCAAATGGTCTAGTGGTGACCGACTGTAGGGGGTGGTGCTCATCTCTGTTTCAAAGCCTGTAGAGCCGGCATTTTGTCCGAAGACAAGTTTCCGTGGTCATGTGGCCAGCATGACTCTATGCCGTAGCACATGGAACGCCATTACCTTCCCACACAAGTGGTCCCTATTTATCTACTTGCATTTAGGTGCTTTTGAACTGCTAGGTTGGCAGGAGCTGGGACAAGCAACGGGAGCTCACTCTGTTGCGCAGTCTTGAACTCACAACCTTCCAGTTGGAAAGCCCAGCAACAGTGGGCTTCTTATGTTAGAAATAGGCTATTTCAGAATGCCAGATGCAGGGAAGTGGCAACAGGATGCAGGCATCTTGTTGTCTTACGTGAGGTATCTAGTGGGCCACAGTGAGATACAGGAAGTTGGATCAGATGGGCCTTTGACCTGATCCTCAGGGCTCTTCTGCTGTTCTTAAGCAGTTTCATCTGCTCTGGCTCTTAATCCTTCCTTCTCCATCATTTGCAAATCACGGCTCTCCCACAGCTGCCACCTAAGTGGAAAGGAGTTGTATAAATCAAAGCCTTGAACTTCATTCAAAAATAATTGGAAGGTATGGCCGGTTTTATAAGTGCCATTGTGTCAAGCTCTCTGGAAGCAATAATGTTAAATTAACTATTTGCCACATTGTGCACTCGCTGATTACATCCATAATGCCGTGTGAATATGACAAAGAGATGAGCCAAATATGGCGAGGGCAGAATCAGAGAGACAAACTTTCTGGTTCCTTTGCCAAACTGGGCTGTAAACAACTGGCCTTGGCAAATATTGCTGTCAAAGACTGCAGAAGCGACCACGGGTTTCTTGATCGCTAATCTAATTGCTGTAGAAAAACAAAGCAGGAAACAAGATTTGTTTCTATACGGCTTCGAACATGTTTCAAGAGGTTTTAAGACATATGAGTAATTATAGATATGTGGGACTTCTGTGGTGTGAGGCAGTTTGCCATGAAAACATAAGAAGAGCCCCACTGGATCAGGCCAAAGGCCCACCCAGTCTAGCTTCCTGTGTCTCACAGTGGCCCACCAGATGCCTGAGGGAGCACACAAAATGCCTGCATCCTGTTGCCACCCCCTTGCATCTGGAATTCTGAGGTAAATTTCTGAAGTAAAATTCTGAGGTAAATATGAAGTAAATAAAACAGAATTTGCTATTCTAACTGGGGAGGGAACTATAATAACTTGCATCCCAATCTGGGCCTTAAGAACATAAGACAAACCCCGCTGGATAAGGCCAAAGGCCCATCTAGTCCAGCTTCCTGTATCTCACAGGGGCCCACCAGATGTCTCAAGGAGCACACAAGACAGCAAGATCTGAATCCTGCTGCCACTCCCTTGCCTCTGGTATTCTGAGGTAGCCTACTTCTAAAACCAGGAGGATGCACACATATATCACACGTTGTAACCTGTGATGAACTTTTCATCTAGGAATCTGTCCAAACCCATCGTAAAGGTATTGAGGACAGATGCCATCACCTCATCATGTGGCAAGGAGTTCCACAGACTAGTTACATGCTGAGTAAAGACATATTTTCTTTTGTCTGTTCTAAGATCAGGAAGCATTGATTAAACACTGTCTGAAGGCATTAGACGGCTTTTGGACAGTGGTGGAGTGTCACTTGAGGCTCTGTAAGGTTCAGGTGGGTCAAGAGGTGGCTATCGGGGAGCGGCAGCCTATGGACCTGGCCCCTGGGTGGTCGTGGGGCTGAGCAGCCAGGGATGACCAGGGACACAATGAATGGAAGGACACCAGTTGTGTCCTTCCATTCACGGAGTCCGCCATACTGGTGGACTCCTTTTCTCTTTTCTATGATCCTAAAAAGATGAAGCTTGAAGATCAGTGGATTAGAAAGATCCATGTGTGGATTTTTTTTTGGGGGGGGGGACATTATTTCTTTAGTAAGTTTTAAGAAGTTACCTCTCGCCACTTTAAAGGATGCTTTTGTCTCTACCACTTAACTTATTGACACTAAATCTTAATATCTTCTTTAAGAAAATGAGCCCATGTGATGTACCAGATGGCTGGAGATAACACTGAGAGCCCCAGCCGTATGGAGTAGGATAAAAAAATGGAAACTAATAATTAACATTCAGGAAATCAGCATCTGTTACATTCAAGTGTCACTAACTACCTTTCACAGAGAGGCAAGGATCTGATTCTGCTCTCTGTTACTGCGTTAAAAATTCCTGATCCGCACCCCCCAGATTCTCACCAGAGACTAGAGGGGGTCAAATTGCTAAGTATTGATGGCACCACAATGCACCATGTAAGCAGCTCCTCCCGCTCCGCAATGCACTGTGTAAGCAGCTCTTGTCACCAGAGCCAAACCCGGCAACAAGAGCATCACAGAGGGCTTTGATGCCCCTCTAGCTTTACTGTTGATTCTCGCCTGGTTTGTGTCTCTGAGGGTCCTGTGATGTGTCAGCCTCCTGAAAAGACCATTTCTTTCCCAAGACAGAAAAATGCCCAATAAGTCACATTAGTGTTTTTGTTTCAGCTTGCCTTTTAACCTCAGTGTCAGCCTTTGCCCTAAACCAGGGCTGTCCACACAAGGCCCACAAAGTGAAGATGTGCCACCCCAGAAGCAATTTATCTCACTTTGGTGATAATTGGACTCCCCCAGAGCCACCCTTTCAGCAGTGACCCTATTGCCAAGGCATCACGTCAGCTGTCGAGCTACAAACCAACGCCTTGGCAGAAGCAGCACTGCTGAAAGGGCAGCCCGTGTAATAACTGGGCTCCCCTAGCATGATATGTAGGCTCCTTCATCTCTTAAAAACATAATCAAAATTTGCTGGCCTGTTTCTTCTCTCATTTGCAGCAAATGAGTCTTTATGTGACTCTTAGTTCTAAAACTAAGGGCACAATCCTAACCTGGAGTTAGGCTGGCATAGTTAGGCCAGCCAAGTTTGGCTGGCACCAGGGCACATTTGGACCACTCTTGGAGTCAGGGGGGATGGTGTTTGTCTGTGTGTTGGCCTCTCTGACTCCGAGAGTGGTCCAAACACACTTTACAGTATCCCTTGTGCCGGCCCAACTTTGCTGGCCTAACTGTGCCCGCCTAACTCCATGTTAGGATTGTGCTCTAAATACAGATTCCTTCCCAAGCATGTGACCAGCACAAATCTCTTCTTTCTCTTCCATGCAGAAAACCCCACCCATGCACATTTCATTTTCCACTCATGCTTCTTCAGCAGAGAGCGAGAGACATTCCGCGGAGAGTGATTGAATCCTCTGCTCTCTCTCTCTTCCCCTCTGCCTCCCATAGCGATTGCTCATAACTGGTTCTCCAGTTTCTTTGAATGCCTCCTGAATGCTTAGGAGAAGGGCTATGCATGCCAGGCACAGCAGCGGCACAAATCTCTCGGCTGATCTGTGTCACCACAGTCATCAGTACTGTACGGGGAGGTTCAGGATGTCAGCTTGGCTGAGATGGTCTTCTGATGGTTGTGGGCCCTTTGCCACTGCCTAACCTGGAGACCCCTGATACTGCAGCCTTGTGTGTTGGGGTACTCTGAGTAGGTCTTAGCATTGGAGAAGACCATACAAATCTTGGCAAAGCGAACATGTTGCCGTTCTTTGCAAATCAACTATGTCAATAAGGGTGATATCCCGATCACCCAAATTCCCACTCAACCATGCAGAGGCATAGCTACATATGGGGGAGGGGGCGCAGAGCCCCAGGTGCCATCCTCAGGGGGTATCACCACTAAGCCCCAAATTTCAAAAATCACAAGTTTACGGAATACTATTGTCATGCTGTGTAACATTGGATGTGGAATTTCACCCAAAATTCGATGGAAAAACCAGAGTGTAGTATCTCTATTCTAGCAAAGGTTAAGGCCAAAAAACTTAAAAAAACCAAAAATAAAACTTCTTTTGTACAAATTGCGGTTTTTAAAATGGTGGTTTTAAGGAATAATGCTATCGTGATGATAGTGTTGGATGTGGCATTTCACCAGGAATTCAATGGAAAAAACTGGGGGGTAATATCTTTATTCTAGCAAAAGTTATGGGCAAAAAATAAAATCAAGAATACAAATGCAGAGGTGTCAAACATATAGCCTGTGGGCCTGCATGATGAGTCCACAAATTTTGTTGGGGTGTGTAAAAAATGTATGGGCCCCGGGTGCAAAATGTCCCAGCTACGCCACTGCAACCATAAAACTTACTGGGTTTCTCCTGAGCCAGTCACCATTTTTGGATCAAGCCTAGCGATCTACTTTGCAAGTTTGTTGTGATAAAAGAGTGGGAAAAACTGAGAAAAGCTGGCATTGAAATGCAATCAACACAACACTAAAACATCTTCCCGCTCTGCATTTCAAATGGGTAAGGACTGTTTGGAAGAAGCTGACAGTCATCCCAGGAATTCATCCTTATCATGCAAATATGCACCCATGTTTCCATATTAATAGTAAAATTTATCAAATTAAGTGTGTGTGTCGTCGTCCCCCCCTTTTTTTTTTGCATGATGGGTAATGAAGATCAGTGACATTATGTCTTCAGTAATGATTTTCTCTAATTAATTTTCTCAGCCTAACTCCAGCTGATATCAAAGTGCCTAGCAACCGTGCCTCTGTGTCAATGGGCTGATACCGCAATGTGTCCCTGTAGATTTGCTTTGCACAGCTTTGACGTAACACCTTTCTCCCTGCCTGGGAATGTCTCAGTCCATCCAAAGTTTTCCACTCTCTGCAGTCAGTAAAACAAGTGCATTCAGGCAAAGATTGACTCACTGTTGTCCAAACAAAGGTGAGTTCCCACAGGCTATTAGGATTGTGTTAATCAATTGGTAATTACTTTTCTTTCTTTCTTTTTTACCATACTGTTCACTCATTGAATTACCAACCAAACGGATGGGGGCTGCAATCCTATAGACCAGTGGTTCTCCAACATTTTAGCACCAGGACCCATTTTTTAGAATGAGAGTCTATCCGGGACCCGTCGGAAGTGCCTTCATTGTGACATCAGAGCCTGCGGCTTTCCTGAGAATGCAGCAATTAGGTTGGACTATTTCTCATCCATTTTCCAATAGCAAAGTAAATCAGAAAGAAAAGAGCTTATTTACAACCTCGACACAAGCAAAATGACCACACAGCCCTCCCCTTTCCAGCATCCCATCTTCCCATATTTTTAATATGGCTGCCCTAGGTACTTCGCGCCCCATCTGAAATTGAGGAGGGTTGAGGTTAGTACCATGCTCCTTTTTATATAAATAAAACATGCTCCTTTATATAATATACCCCCAACCCACCACCTCTTGTTCTGTGAACATGTGGATCAAATGCATAAGGCTACCATATCATCTCTAATTATTACCATGCTGATAATGTTTCTACAGTACTTCCTGAGCACACTGAGCACTTCAGGTACTTCAGTTTCCTGGAATCCTTATAATGACCATGTAAGGTATTACTTACATCTGCTGCTGCTGGGCTTTCCGACCTGAAGGTTGGGAGTTCAAGACTGCACGATTGAGTGAGCTCCCGTTGCTTGTCGCAGCTCCTGCCAACCTAGCAGTTCAAAAGCAGCTAAATGCAAGTAGATAAATAGGGACCACTTTGGTGGGAAGGGAACGGCATTCCGTGCGCTACGGCATAGAGTCATGCCGGCCACATGACCACGGAAGCTTGTCCTCGGACAAAACGCCGGCTCTACAGGCTTTGAAACAGAGATGAGCACTGCCCCCTACAGTCGGTCAAGACTAGACCATTCGGTCGTGGGGAAACCTTTACCTTTTTAAGATATTACTATCTCTGTATTGCCGCTGAGAAACTGAGATTGAAAGGGTTTGCTAAAGGCCACCTAGCAAGTTCCTAGCAAAGATGTTTTAGCAAAGAGGGATGTTCTTTTCCCTCTCTCACAAAACCAGAACCAGGGGACATCCACTAAAATTGAGTGTTGGGAGAATTAAAACAGATAAAAGGAAATACTTTTTTACCCAGCAGGTAATTAAGCTATGGAACTCCTTGCCACAGGAGGTGGTGATGGCATCTGGCCTAGGTGCCCTTAAAAGAGGATTGGACAGATTTCTGGAGGAAAAGATCATGGCCTATAGCCCATGATGGGTTGTGCAACCTCCTTATTTCAATAGTAGGCTACTTCAGAACGCCAGGTGCAAAGGAGTGGCAACAGGATGCAGGCATCTTGTTGTCTCGTGTGCTTCCTGGGGCACCTGGTGGGCCACTGTGAGATACAGGAAGCTAGACTAGAACAGTGGTCAGGGAACAGGGGCAAATTACCCCAAATGGGGTAAAAATGAAATTCTTGGGGGTAATGGATGGTCGCGCTGCCGAGACACAGCCGGGCATGCATATGAATCTATATGCATGCCCGGCTGTGTCTTGGCAGCGCAACCATCCATTACCCTTGTTCCGGTTCTGTTGCTGGCTGCCTGGCTCCATTTTGTTTTATTTCTTTTGCTCCGCCCTTTACAACTTCATATTTACATAGCATTAATTAAGCTCATTAATTAATCAAATAAAAAGCAATGGGTTCCAATATGTAATTTTTTTTCTTTTGTTCTGGCGGGGGGTGGGGTGGGGCAACGTTGGCGTATCTAAATATATTTTGGGGTAAAAGGTAAAAAGGTTCCCTGACCCCTGGACTAGAAGGTCCTTTGGCCTGATCAGCAGGGCTCTTCTTATGTTCTTATGATGAGATTCAAGCCAGGAAAGTCCTTCCTTGTAGCATTTAGACCAGTGGTGTCATCTACTCACCAGTAGACGGTACGCTGGGCAGGACTTAGCATGATCGACAGCCTGTCCACTCACTTCTGCTTTCTTCGCGCTCCCCGCGCCGCTTTCCCTCACCTCGGAGGGGGCGCCTGCTCGCCCAGGCACCCAGCACGCCCCCCACCCATCCCCCCTGGCGAGCAGGCGCCCCCTCCGAGGCAAGGGAAAGCCGCGCGGGGAGCGCGAAGAAAGCGGAAGTGAGTGGACGGGCTGTCGATCACACTAAGTCCTGCCCAGCGTACTGTCTACTGGTGAGTAGATGATACCGCTGATTTAGACTACACCAGGTCCCAGTATAATATTACCATGTTCAGTTGTGTACCTATACCAGTTGTGTACCTAGGGCAGAAGATTTAGCCGAGAGGGTTAATGCCTCCGTTTGCCCGAAGATAACACCTGAAGATCTCAAGGTCGTGAGCTCGGGACTGCCGGAAGTCTCTGCGAGCAGCAGACCTTGGAAACTGCGGCTGATTAAAAGCTGAGTTTCAGCTGCCTCGTGGGAGGAGGAGTGTGCTGAAATCAGCTGTATCTCTGGTGGCAGCAGGGAAGCCTCATCAGCCAGCAGACGACAGACGGGTGGCTAAAGAAAGAAGGCTAAATCCAGAAAGAAAGATCTGTAGGAGTGTTGTTCTTGGAAGACAGAACATTCTGTAAATTGTAAAAACCTTCGGGTTTGTGAGAAAGTCTGCCTATGTAAACCGCCTTGAGTTCAATCATTAGAGAAATCTAGTGATATTAAGAAAGGCGGTATATAAATAAATGTATTATTATTATTATTATTATTATTATTATTATTATTATTATTATTACCTGGATCCCAAGGATGCTGTGACCCTGAGGGGCAGTTTGTGGGGGTGGCAATGCCATCCCTGCTGCCTGCTTCATCATGCCCCCCCTCGAAGGTGCTTGCTGGCTCAGAGTGGATGCAAGCTGTTCTCAGTGGCCAAGCCAGATACTTTTTTCTTACCAAAAGAGCACCATTGGCCGTGGGGAACAGCTCGTGGGGGGTGCAAAGAGGGTTCTGCAGCTGTCAGGAGGCTCCTTTGCCCTCCCCTCTGCCCCTGTGAACCTCTCTCAATGGCCGATGTTGTTTTTCCGCCAGAAAAAGTGTTGTCGGCTTAGCCACTGAAAGCAGGCCGCACCTACTGTGAGCCACCACAAACCCGGAAATAATTGGTGGTGATGTCATGATGTCACCACCAATTACGTCTGAGTCAGGCATGGAGGGGCAGTGAAGGACTTTGTGCCCCCGGGCAGCACAATGTCACCTACGCTGCTGACCATGTGTTGTGTACCCCAAGATTGTCCGTCCACTGCATACCTTCCTGAGCGGCCTCAACGAGAGCAAAATCTAAGAGCACAATCCTAATCTGGAATTAGGCCAGCACAGTTAGGTCAGCAATGTTTGGCTGCCACAAGGGACACCGTAAAGCGAGTTTGGACCACTCTCGGAGCCAGGGAGGATGCTGCACGTCTGTGTGCTGGCCTCTCTGACTCCAAGAGTAGTCCAAACATACCTTACGATGTCCCTTGTGCCGCCAAACTTTGCTGGCCTAATTGTGCCAGCCTAACTCCAGGTTAGAGTTGTGCTCTAGATCTTCACAATCAGACCCTTCATTTGTTACCTTTCAATGGCTCACAACTCTGCATATATTTCAGTTTTCCAATCTACCCCTCGGATATAAGTACAGATGCAGTTTCAAGATTTAATCAACCCAACTTTACCTTCTCAAATGGATTGTGCAATATGTGTCAAGGTTTCCATATGAGGAAGGTCATGGAGTTGTCTGAGTATATATTGCAGCTTCTCTCTCCAGTTTTTATTTTCATCGATTTTCTTCTTTGCTATACATTTCCTGGACTCGATAGTCGCCTTGAGTCACGATCCTTCCTTCAGATATCACTGACATTTATTCCTCCTGCCCTGCTGTGCCAGAAGGTCTTGCTCCACACCGTAAATTTCCACTATAAGGCAGATACTGTTTCTCACCCTGCTGCTCGCTTGGCACCTCACGGATTGCCAATCAGTGACTTTCCCTTGCCCGGTTATCAGATTTTGTCTTTGTGGTGCTGAAATGATCTGACCTATTTTAGGAAATCAGATGTTGAAATTGACTACTTGGCCTGTATATGCAATGCTAGCAGGCATAAGCAGGCTAGCTGGGGTTTCAGCATGATTTTCTTGACTGAAATGGAGAGAAGATTTCGATGATCACGGCAGGAAAAAGTATATTCTTCCTGGAGAAACCTAAGGACTGTCTTCTGCCACAATAACCAGGCGTTTCATTAAGATTGTTAGAGGAGATGGTCTCTAGGTGATCCTGCCATCAAGGATAAAACAGGCAACATCTAGAGATAGGGTTTCTCTCTCTCTCTCTCTCTCTCTCTCTCTCTCTCTCTCTCTCTCTCTCCCCATTTATTTATTTATTTGAAGAATTTATACCCCACCTTTCCCATGCCGAAGCAAATGCCCAAAACATGAGCAGGCTAGTCTAAACCACCATTTTTTTTCCCAATGGAGTTTTTACAAATCTGCAGTATTCTTGTGATCTGCCAATCCTCAGGCCCAGATGTCGCCTTCCCAGTGTGGTTCTCTCCTTTGGCTGCCTGCCATCAAGCCTCAGCAGGCAATCGCAAGTCAAGCCTAGACAAGTCCTCAAAGTCGTAATTCCGTTCTTTGCCGGCTGGCCTCCTCACACACTCCACCACAACTCTCACTTGCGGTGAGCTAATCAGCTCCACAGCGACTCTGTGCTGCCACCACAGGCACTGCAGCTTGTCACAGCCTAGCATTCGTCTCCCATCCAAAAGCAAGCTGCAGATTTTCCTGCTTAGCTTCAGGCTGTACCAGCAGCTCAACCATCAGTCCACAGCTCCTGCCCTGTTTAGTTCTGTGATGCACTCAGTTTAGTTTAGTTCTCCTGCACTCAGTTCTGTGATGCTCACTGCAAATGGGTCCAGCATCGGCTAATCTATCTGGGGTGGCATTCAGAACACTGTGCACGTAACAAGCAGTTCTTTCCAGGTTTCCAAATCTCCCTCCCCCTGTCTCCCTGTGCACCAAATCTCTTATCACTGTAACAATGTGGTGGCCTTGGTGCCTGTGGCAATGGGAACGTAGTAGGGAGCATCCCATTCCTTCTTCTGTGGAGGCTCCCCTTTGAAGGAGAAGGAATAGGGGCACAAAGCAGCCAGTGCCACTTCCATAACTAGGGCAGACCCTGAGGGGCAGTCATGCACCCCTTTTGACACAATGCCTGTGGTAGGTGCCCCTCAAGCTCGTGTTGGGGGCCCACCAGAAGTGACGTCATTAAGCTGAAAGTGATGTCATATCCAGAAGTGACATCATCAAGCAGGAAGGGCCGTCACTGTGACATAATCAAATGACACTCCTGGAATGCAAAGTGGCATTCTTGGACTGCAGCCGTTGCACAACCATGAAACCTCCCCGACAGAAAGTAAGATGAGGACAAAGTATGATGTAAAAGCACTGAACTAAAAACCAAATTAAAACAACCTTTACTTGAAACTGCAAACTGTCACATAAGGAATACAGCAAGATTAAGGTCTGCCTCTTCCAAGATGGCTGCTCCCAGCTTTCTGTGCCCCACCTGACCAAGTGGGTCCTGACCCACAGTTTGAGAAACTCTGTGTTAATACATTCCAAAATTGGTGTAAGGATGGGTGCACCCTATACCCTATCTTATCTAGGTAGAGACATTAAAAGCTTTATTTTGGCACTGCAACACTAATTAGGAAGCTTTGGGGTAAACAGTAACTTCCACCAAAAGCAAGGGAGGGGGGAACAGTATACAGAACAACAAAACCTGAGGAACTGCCATGACATCAGTTCAAGCCCATGTAAATAATGATTGCAATAAATATTCAATCTTCTTTCAGCTCCTATAAGAGTTTAAAACAATCCTCCTACGACAATCCATTTTACATTTTAACAACCCTTTGGAACAAAAAAAAACCTAGTGTTATAACAGTTCCAGTAGAGTTTAAAACAAGTCTCCTATTTTAATTCTTTTCAATTCCATTATATCCTTTCTACTGTTCATGGAAAATCATTCAAGGGCATCCTTGGGAGTGATACGAGTTGTCTCTAGTCTCAGCAGACTTTTTCACTGTGCTTCTAAAAAAAAAAAAGAGAGAAGAGAAGAAAATGTCTTGGTATATTTTCTGATTTGTCTTATTCAAGCATCCTTCTTCCCCCCAACCCACCCAGGCTCAAAGAAGGCAGGAGATAATGTCTGTTGGCATTGTGCGAGATCTGATATCAGCACCCTTGAGGATGCTAAACTTCAAAGTGCTTGGAAAGTTTGCCTTGATAAAAGGACCAGAGTTCAAGTTTGCTATAAAAAAAAAAAAAAAGTCCCATGGAAAGGACAGCATTTGATAAGCTTCAGTTGTTAGCCTTGGTCTGTGCAGGCACAGACTGTGTCAGGGCTGCTCGCGTAGTTAAGCTGAATGAAAGGATGACTGACACACACATACAAAAACCAGAATGGTACCCAAGGAGAAGCAGAGGGGATGCATGAATACTTGTCAGAAGTGGGCGAGATAGGATCTTGCGCTGAAGAGGCTGAGAGGTTTGACATGCCCAGAAATATGCTATAGGTGGGTTGCCTGAACAAATGGATTTTCGGTTTAAGTGGAACTTCTCATTTTCTAATAGACAGATGGCAATGGGAAGTTCATTACTAGGTCAAAGATACATGTTGATAGGAGGTGGGAAACAGATACTCAGGGTGTTTGGAGCTGCTTGAGTGAGGAGCCACAGCTCTGTACATAGCGACCCTGTGTGAATCCTTGTTTGTAGTAAGGTTACTGGTTTGTTGGTTTGTTTGTTTTAAGATTTGTGGTATTTTTATTTATACTGTTAGTGGAGAAGGGGCCTGCTGGTGGAGGTTATGTATGTATGTATGCATACATACATTCAGTAGTGCTATCCAGCCGGTACGCTGGGCGGGACTTACGTTTGATTGGCAGTCCGCCCATTGCATCACGCCGCGTTCTGCCGCTTTCCTGCACGCCCCAGGTGGACTGCCGATCAAACATAAGTCCCGCCCAGCGCACAGGCTGGATAGCACTACTGCATACATTAATATTTCCTGATGGCCATGAATACACTTACTATATATGTATAAAAATCCTCTTGGATTCCTAAGGAAGTTCCATCAACATAACAGAACTCTAGCCAGAAACTGCAAAATTAAAGCTGTAATTAGATGCAGCAAGAGTCTCTCTCTCTCTCTCTCTCTCTCTCTCTCTCTCTCTCTCTCTCTCTCTCTCACTCACTCACTGACACACACACCCCCAAACCAATTCAGATTTTCAAAAATTCACATATTCTTAGAAATAGGGTTGCCAGATATGAACTGGGACAGTGCCTATACCTTTAACCCTTTGTATAGAAGAGGGAAACTGAGCAGGTGCAGCTCATCATGGAAGGGTTTCAAAAGCTGCACCTGCCCAAATTCCCTCTTCTATACAAGGGTTAAAAGCACAGGCACTCTATCCCAGTTTGCATCTGATAAACTCCCTTAGAAATGATGAAATATTTTTTAGAGAGAGAGAGAGAGATCTTCACTTAAGGAGTTTTAAAGCAGCAACCCGATCCACACTTTCTGGGAAAGCCATCCCCATTGAACACAATGGAACTTACTTCTGAGTAGACATGCTCTGGTTTGTGCCATTTATCTGTTGTGCATGAGTGTGTCCTGGTCTTCTCACATTCCAGTTTTGGAAGAGCAAGATTATAACTCTATAGATCTATAAGCTCTATATTAGCTCTATAAGGCAGGCTGGGATGTTACACAGAGTAAAGGGGAAAAATACCCCAAGGTGACCTCTAGCGAGTCTCCTGACCCTGTGGTTGATACAGTACACACCGTCCATGCAACCTGGCTGTACCAGCACAGATTAGGATTGCACTGTTAAAATTATCATTGTACAACTTGAATAAACATCTATCTTTGGTACATATTTGCACTACCAAAACATTTTAGGCGTGAGTGTTGTCTGCCATAGAAAAAGTCCTAACCACACCCTCCCAGTGTGCCAAACACAACTTGGGATAATTCTGAGTTTGAGTGCAATCCTATCAGTGGTGGCATCTAAATGATTTAAGAACAGGAACTATGACTTTTGATTGGCACGTGTCAGGATCCGCCCACCGGAAGTGACGTCATAAGCCGGAAGTGTTGAAAAAGTTAGACTTCTGAAAAAGTTATTTCAATAAATGTTTTCATCACACTGGCCAGGCCTCTTGTCCTTCCTTTGCTGCTGTAAATAGGCACAATTGTGGGCAAAGTTCTTAATGTCCATTTTTTTTTAGCATACTTCAAATAGCTGTGAAGATCAGAAATAAAAAGGAATTTGATATTCTCTCTCCCCTCCCCCGCCCCCAGCAAAGGGTGACAAAGGCCCGG
The DNA here is from genome assembly GCA_029204185.1 of Lerista edwardsae. Lineage (NCBI taxonomy): Eukaryota > Metazoa > Chordata > Lepidosauria > Squamata > Scincidae > Lerista > Lerista edwardsae. The sequence continues at coordinate 3,380,331 of JAJKFI010000024.1, forward strand.
TAGTTCCAGTTAACAGAATTTGAGGGCCAGGCTACATGTGGCTCTATTTGCCGTTCCATTTTAAAAAATCAAAGGTGCGTGGGTGGTTCTAGGGTCGCGTCCCCCCGCCAATCTGCACAGCCCGGTGCACGCACGCACGCACACACGCACACTGTCTCAACTGCCAACAGTTGGTAAGCCTTGTGCCGGTTGAGCATCGGCGGCGAGCAGTAACTGGGCAGCACAGTGAGGGTTGCAACGCACAAGGGAGTGGCAACAGGACGCAAGCATCTTGTTGTCTCATGCCTCCCTGGGGCACCTGGTGGGCCACTGTGATATACAGGAAGCTGGACTAGATGGGCCTTTGGCCAGATCCAGCAGGGCTCTTCTTATGTTCTTATGTTCTTAACGCACGACTGCTGTAGTACCAAATCCTAAATCCTGTCCCCAACTTCGGAGGCCACGATTCGGACCACTTCTGTGCACGTGCACCCATGCCTGCAAAACAGCAGGCACAAATCCAAGCAGCCCCATTGGGGGCTTACACTGGTGTAAGGGGAAAACCTCCCCTTGGCCTGCACTTTGCTGCTGCTGCCTCCTAATGGGCTTTAGGATACAGCTTTGCTATGTCGGCCTTACTTAGGATTGCGCTGTTTGAATGGCTTCTATGTTAAGGATAGGGGGAGATCGCTTCCAATATCCTTGGCTAATAGCTTCTTTCACTCTGTAATGGAGTATATTATATAGCTAATTGCTGGCTAGAGTTGACTGTGTCTTGCTTGTAATGTGCTTCCTAGGTTTATTTAATGCACTTTGCAAGACCACTTTAGACCTTATAAATTCTAGATGTATTAATTATTGGAAAAGGCAACCTTTATGTGGTTAGACGTGATGGATGTCTTTACGACGTATCAGTTCTTCATTATCTGCAGCCTTCTTCTTACTCTCTCTCATCTCAGTCACATTGGTGGAGATGGATTTATGACAGGAAGAGACAAATGAGCATGATCACAAACAGTAAAGCGCCTTGATCAAAATCCTGATTAAAATTGGTGTGTAAAGAAGCATTTGGGATGGGGCACGGGTAGCAACAATGTCAGCGATGCAAGAAAAACGAGTCTATTAAATATCTTCAGGTACCACTTTCCCCCTTAAGTAAAAGTTGATTACTTTCTATACAAAACATTCACCCACTGACTGTGCTGCATGTTTTAACATTCAAATAAAATGTGCAATGATGGTAACAGTCTAACCAGTCTAGAGATCGGTTTATGTTTTCAGTTCCCAGAAATTCAGTTTCAGTATTAGATGCCATCTGCATGATTCTCAGAATCTTTTCCCCTCTGATCAGCGTGTTAGTGCATCTTCTTCTCAGAGTCTATTCTTTATTAAGAGCGCAATCTTAACTTGGAGTTAGGCTAGCATACTTAGGACAGAAAAATTTGGCGGGCACAAGGGCCACCGTAAAGCATGTTTGGACCACTCTTGGAGTCAGGGAGGATGGTGTACGTCTGTGTGTTGGCCTCTCTGACTCTGAGAACACAATCCTAACCTGGGGTTCGGCCGGCACAGTTAGGCCAACAAAGTTTGGCCAGCACAAGGGACACCATAAAATACATTTGGACCACTCTCGCAGTCAGAGAGGCCAGCTCACAGACATGCGCCATCCTCCCTGTCTCCAAGAGTGGTCCAAACGCACATTACAGTGGTCCTTGTGCTGGCAAAACTTTGCTGGCCTAACTGTTCTGGCCTAACTCCAGGTTAGGACTGCACCCTGAGAGTGGTCCAAACATACTTTACAGTGGTCCTTGCACTGGCCAAACTTTTCTGGCTTATCTGTGCTGGCCTAATTCCAAGTTAGGATTGCACCCTAAATTAAATACTTCATTTGTGGATGCATCTTGAATGCAGTCTTAATGGAGACAGGAGTATGGAGGTGAGAAAAGAAGTCCCAAGGATCCGGTGCAGAGAACTATCATCAAACCAAGCAAAGCATAATAAATGGTGCTGTAGAATATTCTCAGCCACTTCACCTGTTTGACAGCTGCTCTGGGAACTTGTTTTTCTAGCACTGCATGCACACTGAATGTCAAATTTTTGTGATGGATCTGAAGCACACAGAGAAGTAATTCTCTTTGTTCCTTGCAATCATGAACAATACATTGGCCTTCTTCTCATACTCCTGGGCTACTGGTCCTTTTTGCATGAGTGATCCACTGATCACTTCTCCACTTCTTCTCCACTCTCCTCTATGCTCTCCTCCACTATGCTCTCCTCCTCCATGGATAACATGCATGATATTCTCCTCCTCCTTCATGTACAATATAATGCATGACACATACTTGCTCACAAAGCTGTTCTTAGGTTTAGCCAGACAATGTATATGAAACACTCTCAATGCCTGCAATGTTCTCTATGGCTCCTTTGTGTTATTACTATATACAGGGAGTTGAGAATCAAGAATCTTTACTGAAAGGGATTTGCATTTATTCATCGGTACCAGTGTAGAAGATACAAAATCACTATAGAAGAGCTCCGAAAGAAATGTCACCAAAAATGTTTGTCAAATCCCGCCTCCTCTCTCCATAGACAGATAGGTCGCTAATTTAAACTCAATTGAATAAAGTTATCATACTATATGGAACAATGGCATCATGCTAAATAGGAGCGTTCCATGCCTGGGCTTCCATGCAATTCAATTTTCTATGTCATTAACTTCAGGTGTTACATTGTGATTTGCAAGTAGAATTCAAGCCAGCTGAGGTTTACTCCATTACATCTCAGGGTGCCATCTGCAGAGAAATATGCTGAGTAGCACATCAATAGCTTTACCTCTTCATAGTACTACTGCCAAGGAGGGGTGGAGACAGCAGTGGGCAGAAAAAGCAGCCAACAGGCAAGGACGACTGGGCAGAGTTCCTTCCAGTTGCCATTAGGGATTCTCTGATATTTACGGTGACGCGCTGTCGCGTGTTACTGCTCTTTGCCCTGCCCCTCAATGAGTGCGAGAGTGGGGCTGGTGGACCATCTCCTGGAACGCCGGCCGGGAGGGGCGAGCACCTGTATTGGCGGCGCTTGCTCCACCCCCACCTCATTGGGGCTCCAACCAGCTATCTCCCACCTGCCCTCCCATTCTTCAGGCTGAAATTAGCTGATTGCTTCGGGGCTGGGTAGGAACTTTTTACTTCCAGCTTCAATTGGCCTTTAGCTGGTCGTTTTTTTCACCTGCCCCAGCCTGTGGCAGGTTTGGGTGGTGGTTCGATGTTATAATGGTCACTTTGAATGGCAGGTAGCATGCAGGGGGTAGGTAAGATTTATATGTATTGGCGTCCATCCTGAGGCAGCATGGTTGGGGATCGGCTAGCGCCACTCCTAAGTTACTCAACTGGCTCGGTGAAGCAGGTGGGCTGTCCCTTGATCGGACTTAGCGAAGTTACCCTTGGGCTTCGGCCAGGGTGAGCCAGAGCGGTCACGTTGCCTCGGCCTTTGGTCAGCGATGATGGTCCTAGCTTGGCTTGATGAGCGAGAGCATGGAGTCAGGGGGTATGCCCGTTTGGTCATCCAGATCACCCTGGGGAGGCCGACGGCTAGAGCCAGTTCCCCAAAGATCCCGCATGCTTAGTTTAAACTGCTCTGCCGCAAGTTAATTATATAGTCTGTTAAATAGATTAATAAAGTGGCCCTTTAGATCCAAGCCCTGGACTCATGGGCTTATTTGAGGGATGCGGGGTAATCCCCCTGCACCCTGCAATAAACACAGACAAATTGCTTGGAATATACAGTACATCGGGCCACATTGTATTTAAAGCCAATCAAATCCTTGAATAAACCTGCATCAGCCCTGCTTCAAAACTCTTCCCCCTGCAGGCATCTAACCGAGAGGAGACAGCCAACCTACCCTTTTTGGCGTTCTCAGCCTGACATCCTAGGAAGCTGTCTTAAGGGTGTCGATGCTACGCCCTTGGCGCGAATGCACCAAGACAGCAACCAGCCTTGGTGCACCCATGCTGCTCGTCCTCTGAGCTAGCCGAAGCTGGCTGGTGCAGAGGAGGGACGAGGTGGGAGGGAGGGAGGAAGGGTGTGGGTTGAGGGAGTGCGTTTCTGGGTGGGCGGTGGGTGGGCCATCAGGGGTGCTGGCCCAGGAGGTGGGCAGGCTTGGAATTCGGCCATAAGGCCCAATCCTAGGCCCAATCCTCAGGTTGTGCGGCCCCGATTTGGGCCACTCAAGTCTCCTCAGATCTGCACCTGCTAAAGATCCGAGCAGATCCGAGAAGCCCATAGGGGAGGCTAGCGCCACCCCTCGTGCATGGGCACAAATGTGCCCTTGCGTGGGAGAGGTTCCAGCCCGCTCCTACCTCGTGCTGGATACAGCGGAGGCCCACCAGCCTGCCTGTTCGGGCGCTAGATAGGATTGCGCCCTGATTCAAAACTATGGGCCATCAAGCCAGGACCCTGACCTTCTCTATGTGGACCCTGAGAGGTCAAGAAAGCTGGATTGCACCACCTCACCCAAGCCAGAAAGGCTTTGAAGTTAGCTTTGCAGTCCAAGCCTGGGTGTGCGCTAGCCAGCCCGACAGCCTCTAGAGATTGGTCCTAGTTCACCCACTGACTTCACCTTGCATATGAGGGTGCACACCAAAATTCCTGCTCTTGCTCCTTGCCTGCACTGAGCTCGCTGTGTGTGATCACTCTGGCTATAGAAAAAAATACCCTTATCTACAGGAGTCCCATTTAAATAATACATGACACATGCATTTCACAAATACAACACCATTTCACACTGGGAGCAAGATGCCCACTATTGTGCAAGCTGGCAGTGAGAGGATGCCTGCATCTTCTTGGGCACTTTGGTGGGATGGGTGGTCATTTGCTGGCTAGCAGCCTCCTCTGCATCTGTGTACGACAATCTAGAGTAGGCAAAACCACTGCCAATCAGGTGGAGACCGGAAAATTCCTAGTTGGTTCCAGAGGCAACCAGCTAATCTCAGTCTGTGCAATGGGAGGGTGTGTGGGGGTCTGGAATCTGAAGCCTCCCTGGGTTGGTGGGCCTTCGAGCTCCCTTGCCTTGCTCGGGGCTCCTCCAGCCACTCTGCAGATGTTCCAATAGCTCATGGCCTGAGCTCTGAGTGTGCTAGCCCAAGGAGCTAGCATAGCTGAAGAACAATATGCCCCAGTAACCACTGAGAGCATGGTCCTAACCTGGAATTAGGCCAGCACAGTTAGGCCAGCCAAGTTTGGCCAGCTCAAGGGGCACCATGAAGTATGTTTGGACCACACTCGGTGTCAGAGAAGCCAGCACACAGACGTGAGCCATTCCCCCCTGACTCTGAAAGTGGTCCGAACTTGCTTCATGGTGGCCCTTGTGCTGGCCAAACTTTGCCGGCATAACCTGTGCTGGCCTAACTTCAGGGTAGGATTGCACTCTGCTTGCTCACTGCCAATGAGAAAACAGAAGCAGTAAAAAGATTTCAAAGAAATAAAAACTGCTTACAATTTAAAACATATACTCTCCCTTTGATGGTATACGTCCTATATTTTGGATTGGGTGGGTGTGAGAGAGAGAGCACAGTGGACACCATGCTCATGAGTTCATGGAGGATGATCCTGTATGTTTTGAGGTCAGGAGAGAGAGGGGGGAGTGGGAGGTGGGAAGCAAGAGACAGCTCATCCCCACAGATCAAAGAGGACATGTGTAGAGGTCTGAAAAAGGCAACCGTTTTGCTGTTGTATGTGACCTGTTTGTTGATTGTCTGTCGCTTAATGCCAATAAAGGTTCATCATCAGAAAGGAAGCCTCTGAGAGCTCAATCCTAACCTGGAGTTAGGCTGGCACAGTTAGGTCAGCAACGTTTGGCAGGCACAAGGGACACCATAAAGTATGTTTGGACCACTCTCGGAGTCAGAGAGGCCAGCACACAGATGTGCATCATCCTCCCTGACTCAGAGTGGTCCAAATGCACTTTACGACGTCCCTTGTGCCAGCCCAACTTTGCTGGCCTAACTGTGGCAGCCTAACTCCAGGTTAGGGTTGCCCCCTGAATCATCTGCCTCCTGGACAATACACCACCCTAGTGTCCTGCAGATGGCATAGTACCTATTTTCCAACAGAGCAATTTGGGCATAGTACCTATTTTCCAACAGAGCAATGAATCTTACCCATTCTTTTCTTCTTCCTGGTTTTGACCATTCTGCAGCCTCCATGTTGGGATTCAGGAACCAGATCCCAGCAGGGGAAGGGATGTTTCAACCAAGGAGCAGTTCAGAAGGCATCACAGGAACCCACTCACAGTTTCAATAACCAAGTATCCAGTCACTCCACCCAGCAGTCCTTCAGTCAGTCAGTCCATCCAGCAAGCCATCAATAAATTCACAGCCACTTTCCTTTCTTGTTACACCTGCCCAGTGCTGCACCTACCTGGTGCCCTCCTCCAGCCCCTACCCAGCTCCCTTACTGCAGCTCCTGCCTCTCCCTTTATACTGAGGCAGGCCAATCGGTGTCTGTTGCTGGGCAGGCTCTAGCTCATCAGCCACACCCACCTGCACCTGTGCTAATCCCTTCCTAGCCAGGGCCCTCATCAGCCTGCAGCTGTGCTCCTGAGGCTTGCAGAAGCTCTGGGATTAACCCCATACTTCCTGGCTAATCTGGGACAAGGGGCCACTGCTGATACCATTCCCTATCTCCCCGGGGTATCTCCTGCCTTTTCCAATACAGGGACTGGTAGAGGGTGGGCAAATCGGGGCAGAGAGGACCGGGCGTGCTCATGGGAAGACCAGACTGGGAAGTGGGGTGGGACCGCCCTCTGGCACGCTGGCCAGATCTTTACACAGGCAGCTCAGGAGTTACATCAGCGATTTCACTGGCACAGCTTAAGTATCCCTATTGGGATTTCTGCAGCCCAACATTGGTTATGGGAATAAATTCACTTATACCGAGTTGCACCATGTGCAGCCCCATCCCTGCACTGGGTATGGGGCAGTCCGACTGCTACTACTCCAGCACAGGTTAGGATGGGGCTGTGAATGTCTTAATAAATGTCCTGACGTGTCTGTTTTAGAGTGTAATCCTAGCCTGGAGTTAGGCCAGCACAGTTAGGCCAGCAAAGTGTGGCTAGCACAAGAGACACCCTAATGTATGTTTGGACTACTCTTGCCATCAGGGAGGCCAGAACACAGGTATGCACCATCCTCCCTGCCTCAGAGAGTGGTCCAAATGCACTTCACAGTGGCCCTTGTGCCAGCCAAATTTTGCTGGCCTAACTGTGCCAGGCTAATTCCAGTTAGGATGGCGCCCTCAGTTTTTACCCGGCATGCTCTGCGATATATGTAATATGTGCATACAGGAGGAACCATGCTTGTGCAGTGCCCTTTAACAATTGGCTTGTAAGATACCACAGTCATGCTTGGTATTTGACAAGGATGAGAGAGAGGTTACAAATACTGTACTATTTATTGGTGGGGGGGATTCAAATGCATTATAAGGAGGAACTGGGTAGAATGCAATAAAATAAACAGCCATTTAAAAGCTTTATTTAACCAAAAATCATCCACAGCAGGAGCTTCCCCTGCTGTACAATCCTCTTAGCAGGTACAACAATCCCTCTGTTTTGGGAGATAAGGCTGATATATCCAAAAACGGTTAGAGGTTTTGCTAGATAGACTAAGCAGTTTCTATGAAAGCGAGTTTGGAGAAAAGACTCTGGGCTCCCACGTTTGGCGATAGAAAACACACAAAAATAATGCACATTCTAGATAGTGAAAGGAACCCAACTCTTTAAAGGGACAGAGGAAATCCTAAACCAGTGGTTTTCAACCTTTCTAATGTCACAGTGCACTGGCAAGGTGCTAAAATGGGCAAGGCACACCATCAGTTTTATTTTGTTTTGTTTACAGTTGGCAAGGTGCACTGTGTAGCTGGTGGGAAGCTTACATCCTCCAATGGCCTTACTAATAAATGACCTTTATTAGAATGGCCTACTAATAAAACCTTGTGGCACACTTGCGGAGCATCCATGGCACACCAATGTGCCACGGCACACTGGTTGAAAATTGATGTCCTAAACTATACCAATTTGGCTCTGCAAGGGAGAGGGGGAGGAAGACAGTTGCAGCACAGTCCTAGTCATGTCTACTTAGAAGTAAGTCACTTACATTCCGTGGGACTTACTCCTAGGTGTGTGTGTGTGTGTGTGTTCCTCTGTGGATATCATGGATCCTCAGATACCGGGACACACAGTGGTGTCATTCAAATGATTTAGGAACAGGAACTCACTAGTGATTGGCACTTGTCGGAAACCCGGAACCAGCCATGGAGCCCGTTAGGATCCAGAACGCCCGTTCTGGTCCGTTCCCCCTGAATGACATCACTGGGGACACACTTTTAAAACATAAAGAAACTGAAAAGACAAAAATAGTGCAGCAAAACCGCTGTGTTTGGAGGGCTGCAGGCAGTCTTCTGAGCTGCCTGCAGCCTTTTCCTGGTCATATGAGGCTCCACCCTTCACTAAATGTGGCCCCAGAATGCATTGCGATGTAAGGATTAGCATGCAACCCCCGGCCCTTCTTGTTATCTGAATGAGCAGAAAGTGAAGCTAGTGGGCGGGGTTAGCGGTGACGTAAATACACCCAAAACAATCCTCATTCCAATTATTTCAAATGGGTTTTCGCATGATGTTTCGGACTTATTTGTTTACTCCTGAAGTAAAAACTCACGAAAATAACAACGTGTGATCGTGGAGAAACATCAGTGGTAACCATATTATGAGTTAATATGCAATTCCAAGGTTTAATTCCGCAGAATTATATTACTGAACATACCGGACGAAATGCCACTTGCTGCCTATGTAAACTCGGATTGCACTGCTTCGACAGGCTTATTTTTTGAAATCTACACAACCAAAAATAAAGTGTGAATGGGAAGGAAAGAAAAAAAGGGGAGGGTGGGCAAAAATCAGATAAATATGTAGGAAAATTACATTAAAATCTCTCAATGTATAACACAAGCAGTTGTCAATAGGAGAGTAGTTCTTTTTCACTTCTAGGCTATTAAGTGTATTTTTTTAAACTTCTACACTAACCCCCCCCATAAAACAAATTCTGTTAATGTTCAGAATTTCAAAAATATTACCGTAGAAAATGGAAGGCAGGAAAAAAATGTGTAAACGGAAAGGGGGGAAAAAGGAGGGGGGAATTTTTTTTTATTTTTTTTTATTTCTTCATATCTACTTCAGTTTCTGAAGGGCTGCATACTTTATGAAGTAATATTTTTCTGTAGCAACGAATCACAATGATTTTAATTACCTGTGCAAAGTAATCCCATTTTTCGTCCAGCGATTCATGCAGCCGTATGCAGAACACGCAGGCATGCTTAAAGACGTTGAGATTAACTTTACCACACGGGCAGGGAGATTTTTATTCGTGACGCCGCGGCGGCAATCCTCCTTCGCGGCAATGATCTGAGCTTACACCCATGGCTTCAAGTCTGTGACGTCATGGCTCCTCCAGTGAAATATAATACCTCCATGTTAGCATGACTATGTTTATGGAACTACTATAGAGATAGAATTCACTAGAGACGGCATGACGTCATTATTTTGAAGCCACCTCGAGTAGACAAAAATGGCTGACTCAGATCATTGCCGTGAGGGAGGATTGCCGCGAATTCACAAATAAAAATCTCCCTGCAAGTGTAAACGTTAATATCAACCTTTTTAATCATTCCTGCGTGTTCTGCATACGGGTAATAAGGTTACAAATAATGTTTCTATTCCCCGCCCCTCCCCCCTCTGTGAGGAACGCATGTGCGCGTTCACATTTTGAAGTCCGTGTGTCTGGCACGCGCCACCTTCTATTTAACTTATTTTCGTAAGTTTTTATTTTTATTCAGTCCTAAACAGTACGAGCAAAGCAATCTGAAATGCTTGGAATCAGGATTGTTTTGAGTATCCTCCTTCACGGCGATGATCTGAGTCAGCCATTTTTGTCTACTCGAGGTGGCTTCCCTGGGCTCCTATTAAATCAACAGGCGTGCCGTCTCTAGTGAATTCTATCTCTATGGGAACTACTAACCAATCAGGGATTTGGTAAGACAAAAGGGAGTTCATACTAGCCAATGAACTCCTCTTGGAACCATTTCTTGGAGCTTGTGGTTTGGCCTTCGCTAGCTGGGCTGCTGCTGGTGCTTTTGTTTCCTGAATGAGAAGCAGATCCATTCTGCGTCAACAAGATTTCTTCTCCACTAACTGTACTCTGACAAGTACAGAGCATGGGCTTTGTACTGTTGTTCTGTGCAGTTACATGCATTCTTGGCTCTTGGCATTATTTGCTCAGCCTTGAGTGCTGTGTTGGGGTTAGGAAGGCAGAGTATTAACTGTGTATTTGCTGAGTAAACCAATACTTGTTTTTGTGTGCTCTGAAACTATGGCCAGTTGAATTGGCCAGCTGTCGCCTGTATGTTTTCCAAACCAAGAACATTGGCATAGGGCAGATGCCATCTCAGCATGAAAGGCAGGGATCCCAGATACTGCCATGAAAGAAACAAGGGACTGAGGTCTACCATACCAGATGGATGCAGAGTGATGCTGTGGGTTGGCACCAGGCACCTGTGCCACAAAGAGCTGTATATATTGCACAGAGAAGTGGTTTTATACTGAACAGGCACAACACAATGAAACAAAACAAACATACCACTTTCAATGCCTGATGGGTGGATCTCCTATAACACACACCAACCACTAGGGGCTAGAAGGAGAGTGCTTATTTATGGAATATACTAGCTGGTTGCTCACGGCTTCGCCTGCGTGGAAATCGTAACGCAATAAGACTAAATCTTAATGCAATAAGATTTCATAAACTTTCACATTCACTGAACGATGATAAACCGGAAGACTTGCCGAGTTAGCTTCCCTTAAATATGACCCTCTAAGATTCGAGTGGGTGCTGGAATTGTCTTGATTTCTAAAAATTTCCAGAAGTTCTCCAGAGTTCTGTTCGTTCTATTTGACTAAACATGGGCTTAAATGTCATCGGGACTGTCACCAATTGGCTTGGCGACCCCGAAAACTATGGATTTGACACTAATGTCGGTCATTGTGGACATTTTATTTTTCACCCCTTCTCACCCCCCATGCTGATGGGGGCTGAACGTGGACTCGGCATCCGGAGCATCACTGTTCATCTCAGCAACCCCGAAAACTACGGACTCGACAATAATGTCGGACATTTTCAATTGTTTTTACAGGTCACCCCCTTCCCACCCTCACCCATAGGGGTGCTAGGGGTGTCTTACCCCCACAGTATTTCTTTCCAGGTCATAAGGCATATGTGTACCAAGTTTGGTGTCTCCAGGCATGCCAGAGTTATGCTGGGACACACACACACACACACACACACACACACACACACACACACACACA
>JAJKFI010000024.1:3409383-3423228 GCA_029204185.1 Lerista edwardsae
ACGCATCTGTCTCTTGTGGCGTCATTGGGGGGTGCACAGCTAATAAGAGAGACTATAAAAAAGAAAAGAAAAAGAGAATGAATCAGGAAAATTTGAATTAAATTTTATCGAAGGGACTTGATTGGCAGATAAAATCCCAGGCTGAGAAGTGAACCTAAAATGATCTCTAAAAGTTGGAAAAAAGCAACTTATCTTCCTCTCTTTATTCATGTGTAAGGAGAGTGCTCACTTGATTTTAAAGTAGAGCATTCTGTAGTTACGATGCATTTATGTTTTGACGTTATGGAATTATAGCTCAGATAAACCAAGGAGACTAACATGATCCTATGATCATCACTGACAAACATTTAATCCTGCCCTAGCAAGTTGGTGGTAGAACAGAATGCTCCTGTTAAACTGGACAAGAGGCACTTTTTTCAATTGATCAATCAATCAATCAACAGGTTTCCAAATGGAAACCTGGCAGTTCTATATACAGCAGTTCTGTATACAGCTTTTCAACACAAAGTTCACAGAGCGGTTTACAGGTAAATAGTAATAATAATAAAGTTAAATGGCTCCCTGTCCCAAAGGGCTCACAATCTAAGAAAAAGGCAGACCACCAGCAACAGCCACTAGAAAGACTGTGCAGGGGTGAAGAGGGACAATTACTCTCCCCCTGCTAAATATAAGAGGAACACCACTTGAAAAAGTGCCTCTTGCCCAGTTAGCAGCATTGATGCTCCTTTTATATTTAGCAAGGGGAGAGTATCTGTCCCTTTTCATCCAAGCATGGTCTTCATTTTTTTAGATTGTGAGCCCGTTTGGGACAGGAAGCCATGTACTTATTTCACTGTGCACAGTCAACTTTTTTTGGTGTGGTTGGAAAGCGGTGTATTGAGCCTAACTATCTGCAGGTTGAGCCTAACTATCTGCAGACTTTATGTCCACAATTCTGGCTCAACGTGAGTCCCCCGAACCCATGTTGAGCCAGATTAGTCTCAACCTTATGCCTTATGCCTTGTTTGCAACACTTGGGAGCTGGCACAGGGGGACTGCATCCCATAGGACAGTGATGGCAAACCTTTTGGGCTCACCGTGTCAAAAATGCCTCACTTGACTCAGCTGGTGTGTCACTTCCCACCCCCAACAAAAGAGAGCAAATAATTGTTTACTGTACATGTTCATTTGTTTAAAAAAAATACAGCCCAATCAGAATTATACATTATACAGCTATGCATTATACAGAAACACCAAATCATTACAAAAATGAAATACTAGTAAAACAAATTCAGTTGTTGGGTGTTGGTAAACTCTGATGTGTTACCCCTGCTACCTGGGCAAGAGGCACTTTTTCAAGTGGCGCTCCTCTTATATTCAGCAGGGGTAGAGTAATTGTCCCTCTTCACCCCTGCGCAGCGTCTTTTCTAGTGGCTGTTGCTGGTGGTGTTCTGCATTGTTTGTGAGCCCTTTTGGGATAGGGAACCATTTAACTTGATTATTACTATTTGCCTGTAAACCGCTTTGTGAACTTCGTGTTGAAAAGCAGTATATAAATACTGCTGATTGACTGATTGATGTGTCACCCAAAACACTGTGGCGTGTCACCTTTGACACGCATGTCATAGGTTCGCCATCACTGCCATAGGAGGAAGTTCCCAAGGTCACCTCCAGGTAAGGGAACATGCTCCATTTCCCAATCCAGGCAATCTGTTCAAAGAATGGGTCTATATCTCTGTTGGCAACTATATAGGTTTCCACAAACATAAAAAGTGTACATTTTTAGAAGTGTACACCTAAGAAATTTTTTACGTATGTGCCTAAAAATGCAAAGTTGAAATATGACAAATATTCCCGTCTTTGGAATACCCTCCCCTTAGAACTGAGAACTGCTCCCTCTTTGGTAATATTTCAGTGGGGGCTGAAGACCTTTTTATTTCAGCAAGCTTTTAATTGTTGACAGGCTGGCTGGCTGGCTGGTTTTTTTAGACGCTTTATATTTTAGGATCCATGGGGCTTGTTTTAAATTTTAATTATTTTAATGTTGTTTTTAATTATTGTTTTTAATTGTAAATTGTGATTTCATTGTGTATTTTACTGTTTTAAGCCGCCTTGGGTGCCTTGGGGCAGAAAGGCGGGGTATAAATAAATAAATAAATAAATAAATGATGATGATAAATAAATAAATGATAAATAAATAAATGATGAATGATAAATGATAAATGATGATAAATAAATAAATGATGATGATGATGATGATGATAAATGATAAATGATTATAAATAAATAGATGATTATGATGATGATGATGATGATGATGATGATGATGATGATGGATGTTTGAAAATAGGCATTTCATACAGAAGCTGTTTAATAACTGTCCGGGACAATAACTGGAGAGAGCCTCCATATATCAGCATTTCATGACGTCGTGTTCTGCTGCTGCTGAGCATTTACTCCCGTAACCTGCCCCCCCCCCCAATAAACACATGAAGACGGTGGCTTGGATTTGGAATTGGGCCACTTTATTATCTAACATCATACAGCAAGGCAACACACATAACAAATATAACTGTGTGTTGGGTACTAACATGAGGGGAAACGGTCCTAGCCTTCTGCCTCCCCCCTTTCTCATAGGGTGTACACCTGACTCCTGATCCATCAAGGTAACAGAACCTTGAAGGCCACTCTTCGTCACCTGCATGGGGCAAGTCAGCAGGACCCCAATGCCAGCAGGACGAACCTTGCCCAGTCCAGGAGCTCACATGGTCGCCTCCTAAAGCCGGTCAAGCATCATCAGAGCAGGCAGGTTTGCCCTTGGACCTTGCTGCCTTAGGCTTAACACCGTGAGTCAGCTCTACCTACCCACAACCCTGCACATCCTCTGCCAAAGTGACCAGCTGATTTAACTAACCCTAAAACATCCACCCTATAATAATACTAATAATGCTCGTATTTATATACCGCCTTTCTTAAGATCACTAGATTACTCTAATGACTGTAACTCAAGGCGGTTTACATAGGCAGACTTTATTCACAAACCCGAAGGCTTTTACAATTATACAGAAACATTCTATCTTTCAAGAACAACACTCATACAGATGGATCTTTCTGGATTTAGTCTTCTTTCTTATCCGCCCATCTTGTCTTCTGCTGGCTGATGAGGCTTCTCTGCTCCCCCAGAGACGCAGCTGACCAGCACACTCCCCCTCCCACGAGGCAGCTGGAACTCAGCTTTTAATCAGCCACAGTCTGCAAGGTCTGCCGCTCACAGAGACTTCTGGTAGTCCTGAGCCATCCCTGTTCATCTGAGGTAGGCAAAAAAGACACCACCCAAGGCCAATCAGGATGGCGCCAAAAAATTCCTACCCAACCATCAATTGAGCGACCAGATGAGCCGACGGGAGAGTGGGAGCGTTGCTGGCTGGAGCGCAAATGAGTTCTCCTGCACACGTGCACCTCAGGTGAACTCTGCTCCCGCCTCCCCAGTGCGACCACCAGTCAGTATCCGGGGAAGCCCCCAGCCTTCGGAGGAGGAGGATGGGAGCAATTGGCCATTAGCGCCGCATGGCACCAATGGTTTTTCTAGATTGTATCCCAATTCATTATATTTTTTCAGCAGGAAATTAAAAGTTGAAAGAAATATATTTATTTATTGAAATGCAAAACCGTGTGAAATTTTCCTTGCACCGTTTAAAGCAATCTCCAAGAATATGCAAGCTTCTTGTTCTCTCATGTTCTCCCTGAGGCATCTGGTGGGCCACTGTGAGATACAGGAAGCTGGAATGGAAGGGCCTTTGGCCTGATCCAGCAGGGCTCTTCTTATGTTCTTATGTTTTTGTGTTTTTCTTTTTTAAGTCACCAAGAGGCAACCTTCAAGTTGACAAGTCCAAATAAGCCAGCTGAAGTGAGAGGGGCAGAATATGAGATGTTTCTCTTATTCCGTTTGGTCATTTTATGTTTCTGTCGATTTGCTCAAGAGCAGAAGGCTTCCATCCCATTTCCATGTCAGGAGAGACAGCTACAGGTGTTTAGTTAATTACTTCAGCTAATTATTGATTAGCAAAAAGAACGCCAGGGGAAGAAAACGGAGCTGATGGAAATCAGGGCCGAAAAGCATCATGGCATTTTGCTGTCAGCTTTGAGTGGTCTGCAAACATTCATTTGTTTCATGAAACACAAATAAATCCAATAATAGCCAAAGTCTTATGGAGCTGTTCCACGTGCGGTACTAGGGTATTTGTGTCCTGGATGATTGTGTCTTGCTGAAATGCACCCCTAATCTTGGGTGTCCCTACACACTCACTACTGGGTTTTTTGTTTTGTTGTGTCTTGGTTATTTGCCTCCTACTATAACTGGGTAACATGTGGGATGGGGTGGCGAAGCAGGTTAAACCGCTGCTGCTAGGCTTTCTGACCAGAAGATTGGGAGTTCAAGACTGCACGATGGAGTGAGCTCCCATTACTTGTCCCAGCTCCTGCCAACCTAGCAGTTCAAAAGCACCTAAATGCAAGTAGATAAATAAGGACCACTTCAGTGGGAAGGTAACAGCATTCCGTGCACTACGGCATAGAGTCATGCCGGCCACATGACCATGGAAGCTTGTCCTCGGACAAACACCAGCTCTACAGGCTTTGAAACAGAGATGAGCACTGCCCCCTACAATCGGTCATGACTAGATCATTCGGTTGTGGGGAAACCTTTACCTTTTATAACTGGGTAACAAACAAATCATAACTGGGCCACAAACCCAATGTTACATACTCTAAGGGTACAATCCAAATCTGGAGCTAGGCCGGCACAGTTAGGACAGCAAAGTTGGCCGACACAAGGGACATGGTAAAGTATTTTTGGACCACTCTCAGAGTCAGAGAGGCCAGCACACAGACGTGCGCCATTCTCCCTGACTCCAAGAGTGGCCCAAATGTGCTTTACGGTGTCCCTTGTGCCGGCCAAACTTTGCTGGCCTATCCTGTGCCAGTCTAACTCCAGGTTAGGATTGCGCTCACAGGTTAAGGGGGAAACTCTCCTTCTACAGGACCTCCAGGCATCTCCACTCCAACTCTGCATTTGATGTGGAGCAGGCCATGCAGCCTGACTGTACTTGATGCCTTCAAGAGGGGATTGGACAGATATCTGGAGGAAAGGTCCATCGTGGGCTATAGGCAATGATGGATTGTGCAACCTCCTTACATAGGTGATGGGCTACTGGTACCAGGTGCAAGGGAGTGGCAACAGGATGCAAGCATCTTGTAGTCTCATGCCTTCCTGGGGCACCTGGTGGGCCGCTGTGAGATACAGGAAGCTGGACTAGATGGGCCTTTGGCCTGATCCAGCAGGGCTCTTCTTATGTTCTTATGTTCTTATGTACTAGCACAGGGTTAGTATTCAATATGTAATTGGCACTTTCCCATGCCAGGACCTAGTCTGTAATGGTGAATGTACTGCCTCCAAATATTTAGTACTGACTCCCCTGCATCATCTCTAAAACAAATCTGTAAAAATGTTGTTGTTGTTTTTTATTTTCCAAGAGAGACACTGTGGGTAGCTTCCCAAAACAATGCTTTTCTTCTATTCCAATTTCCTCCTTTTAAAATCTTTTTTTGTAATGCTGTTTCACGACAGGAACGCATAATATTGCATTATGTAAGCCATTGTATTTTATTACGTTTTTGAAATACCCCAAATACTTATTGGCATGACTGCTTTTCAATAATATTTATTATATGTTTATTACTGACAGGCAGTCGCATATAAAATTATGTTCCTTTATTAAATATTATTCGGTTTTAGAAAACATGCAAGTGCTTTTCTTGTTTTGGCTAAATCTGGTGGAACAGATTAAAATGGAGCAGTACCATGTGCAATATTCAGGTATTGAACTTCACAACTTGAACTAAAGTATTGGTCCTGTTTTGGATAAATGCAATTTTTTTTCTCAAGCTTTATCCTGACTGGCACTAATCCAGCAGCCGTCCCCAGAGAAGAACATGTTGGGAAGCCTGAATTGAGTGCAAAATGAAATAGGAAGGGACCTTGTAAATTTTATTGGGAAGACAGAGGGTGGCATAAGATACATGCAGGAGGCTTTGCCTGGTGGTTGAACTGAAAGTCTGCCCAAAGATGCTAAGCAGGAGAGATCCTGGCTGAATTCTGAATGGGCGACACCAATAAAACAGTCAATGCTGTCGTGGGAGGACAGAGCCAGAAGTAGTAAATGTCGTGACCTCATTGTGGGAAGATGATGGATTCTCAAGCGATGCTTTAGGAATGTGGAGGTGTATGGAGAGTCAGAGTCAGCTTCTAAGGAAGGAAAGATTGATTAACAGCTTGCCCAAAGTTTGCTCCTGTTGGAAGTTCTGAAGGCATACCCAGATGTCAGATATGATGACCTCACCATGAAGGATGCCATCTTGAAAGTGAAGTGCTCTACCACTATCCAAAGAGTGATTATTGTAGAAACCGATTTGAATAAAAGAGGAGTTTGGTATAGACGGCCTATTATTATTATTATTATTATTATTATTATTATTATTATTAATAATAATAATAATAATAATAATAATAATAATAATAATAATAATAATAATAATAATAATATTTCTATCCCGCCTTTTTGCCCGGAGGCACCCAAGGCAGCATTACAATATAAAAATACAATATAAAAGTTAACATTAAAAAGCAATTTAAAAACAATATTAAAACAATACAATAAAACAAAATTAAAACAAAACAATACAATTTAAAAACAACAAGCCCAGTGGATCATAAAATAAAATATAAAAATGTAACAAACCATCCTATGTGAACCTCCTTGAGTAAGAGTCTCATGATGTGCTGTGAATGTCAGTAAGAAAGGTGGCATATCATTGTTGGGGTTGGTGTCATTTCACAATATGAAGGCAGAAGGAGATTCCATTCCCTGTTACTACAATACACAACTGCTCCCTTTCGGCTGCATGCCTACGCTACTCCTAATCTTTGCCAAGTGGCCAGGGCAAGATGGCAGAAAACAGCTCAACCAGACAGCATCCTGCAAAGATATCATTTCCAGGTGCTTTTAGGTGGAAAGCTGACAGCCCAGAACTGATGAAAATTGGCTGCTGGGAGGGCCAGGCAGCTGGTACCACCCCTTAAAAGGAAAAGGTATTGGAAAGTAGGGGGAAAGAGACTGAGAGCCCAATCCTAACCTGGAGTTAGGCTGGCACAGTTAGGCCAGCAAAGTTTGGCCATCCCAAAGGACACCATAAAGTTTGTTTGAACCGCTCTCTGAGTCAGAGAGGCCGGCGCATAGACATGTACCATACTCCCTGTCTTCGAAGGTGGTCCAAATGTGCTTTATGGTGGTCCTTGTGCTGGTCAAACTGTGTTGGCCTACCTCCAGGTTAGGACTGCGCCCAGTGGTGGGATTCAGATAAGTTAACAACCGGTTCAATGTCCTTCAGGGCGGCCGCTGCCTTTCTTCCCTCTCCCAACCTAAAATTAGCAACCAGTTCTGCAGAACTGGTGAGAACTGGCTGAATTTCACCACTGACTGCGCCCTGAGAGATGGGAAGCGAGAAAGGCAAGAAGAGGATGGACAGAAAAGAAGAATGGAAGCAGAAAGGGAGAGGAAAGGCGCAGGAAAAAGCAGAAGAGAGGAGGGAACGGGCAGAAGAGATCAAGGGAGGAAGAAACCAAGGAAGGACGACTAGGGGAATGAAGTGAAAGCAAAGAATAGGAATACAGGGAAAGGGCAGCTTGTAAGTGAAGACAGGCTGGAGAAGTGGATGGGCGAGATGAAGAGAAGGGATCAGAGGAAATGACCAAAACTGGTGGCAGGTTCCTGGAGTGGAGGCTATCCAGGAGTGCCCCACTGCATAAAGAAGCCAAGCTGCCTGGGGTTGTGAGACCTTGTCCAGAGTCTGCTTCTTGGGTGGCAAGATCCAGCCTACGCAGATCAAAGAGTTCTTCTGGGCCAGCAGGTAGGCAGGGCTGGGCACTATCCCACTGGTTCTTACCTGGCTGAGCAACTCTGTACAGTAGAGTCACTCTATAGAGACTTTCACAGCTCTACTTAGTGACCAGCCAGGGAAGAAGGGACAAACTTGTTCTCATCTGCTTTTGACAGTAGAATTAGGTCCAATGGGTGCAAACTGCAAGAGAGGAGAGTCCGGTTGGATACCAGGAAGATTTTCTTGACGATAAGGGCGGTTCGACAGTGGAACAGATTGCGGAGGGAGGTGGCAGATTCTCCCTCACTGGAGACCTTCATGCAGAAGCTGCTGGAGATGCTCTAGGGGGATTTCCTGCTAAAGGCACGGGGTTTGGACTAGATTAGGACTAGATTACCTTTAGGTCCCTTCCAACTCTTATGATTCTATAATTCTATGAATTGTGATCTTAAGTTTGTTCCAACTTCCTTCCTCTGTCATTCATTTGTGGTAGCAGCTAGCATCCAAGCAACTAGTGCTTCCACCAATCCGATGCATGTCTACTCAGACGCACGTGCCACTGAGTTCAATGGGTCTTACCCCCAGGTAAGTGTGTTTAGGCTCCCAGCCTTTGCTGTCAAATTTCTTTATGTATATGAACGGTGGTTTTCTCTTTTCTGAAAGAAGTGCAAGACTAACACCGCAGTCATAGTCAAAAACAATTTCCAATGTATTAAGATCAAGAAGGCAACAGGGAATATGAGCTAAGCTAGTACAAATTGGATTCATGTCCACTCCCCCCACTCCCCAACTCTCTGAATATTTTAAAGACCCATGATGTGTTGTTAAGGATTATAGCAGGTTTTAAAAGTAGCCAAACGGTCAAATGCCACTGAGATCGAAGCTTAAATGAGTAGGTTTGAACCTATCGGTATAAAAGCCGGTTATTGTTCTGTATGAAAATGAATGGAACCGAGAGGGCTGACTTCGTGGTAGAACTGGCAATACGCCTAGTGCAAACTCACAATTTTTATGTGCCAATTAAAGCTTCTCCTGACTTTATGTGTCGATCCGCATGAATTTCTCACGAGCCTCCTATGCGGTGATTTTACAGGTTCTTAGAGAGAAGCAAATTCTGCTCTGAACGGACCCCGATAAATAGCCTGCTTCCAGAAGGGCAGTGTAAGAGGGCCCGATCCAATCAGGCCCAGTGCTGACAGTGCGTTTGTATCGTCGGCGCCAGCATCGCAAAAGCGTGTAAGGCACTCGGTATGGGCTTATGGTATGGGCCAGTGCGAGGAGGTGTTCAGCCCCAGCGCCAGGAAGACCTGGTGACAGCGGCGTCATGCTACCAGTATGCTGGGCAGGAGGAATGGGTGAGCGGCAGCCCGTCCGTTGCGTACCGCTCTGTTTCGCCCTCTTCCCCGCCCCTGCAGGGGCGGGGAAGAGGGCGAAACGGAGCGGTACGCAATGGGCGGGCTGCCGCTCACCCGTTCCTCCCACCCAGCGTACCGGTAGCATGACGCCGCTGCCTGGTGATAAGTTTAACAGTTGCCAGCAGTGTGCTCTTGTGGGGTGGGTGTGGGTGGGGGAGGGTAAAACTGGGTAGGGGAGGGGTGGAGCCGGTCCAGGTGGCGGGCTGGGACCAGATGTTTGCCTCTGCCACTGAATCCCAACCTCCGTGTCAGGCCGCACAGCCCAATAAGGAGGTTGCCAAGTCTGTGCCAGCAAACGAGCTGGCACAAAGTTGAGGACAGCCATTACTGGGCCAGCACCATTGCCCAGCGGAAGAGGATAAGTGTCCCCTTCCCTGAATAGGCTCTGATGGCGGCTGTGGCTCCTGTTGGACGCAGGAGTAGCCATGTTGGCATCTCTGCTCCTATGTGGGCCAGCAGAGGTAGAGGAAGGGTGTAGCAGGGGGTGACACGTGCAATGGGTGCTGGGCAAGGCGCCGCTGTGCAGAACAACCCGCACATTTTCCGCTCCGCCCTCCCTTGCACTCCTGTCGCTCATTACTGGAAGGATTCCAGGCACAGGGAGGCAAGGCTGGGCGAGGCAAGGGGGTGGGGTGGGGTGATGCGCTGGGGGCGCAGGGATGTCGCCCTGCCCCCAGGTGCTCTCGGAGCCAGGTACGCCTCTGTGGGCCAGGCAATTTAGGATTTGGTTGTTAGTCTGTAATAGCTAAAGGTGTCTGAAAATGGTGTGAGGGTTTGTTTGTTTTCTTCTAACTTGGAAGTAAGCCCACTGTGTTCAGCAGGACTTAAGCTGTAATCCTATCTTATTCACCCGAAACAGACACCTCTGGTGATACCCAGGGACTATTGCACAATGGCAGAAGACCCAGGTGCAATGGGTGGCATCTCCAAATAAGATGGAGGGGGGAATCTGCTGGGACACTGTGAGATACAGCAAGCTGGACTAGATGGGCCTTTGTCCTGATCCAGCAGGGCGCTCGTCTTATATTCCTATGAGTACATGTCTGAAGAGGAGCATCTGGTTCTGGTGGCTGTCAAAGAGAAACGCTGTGGAGACTCTTGACTGGCCACCAGTGTGTTCACCTCAGGATTTACCTCAGAATGCCAGATACAAGGGCGTGGTAACAAGATGCAGGCAGCCTGTTGTCTTGTGTGCTCCCTGAGGCATCCAATGGGTCACTGGGCAAGCGCAATCCTAGGCTGTCTGTTGCATCGACACTACGGCACAGAGTAGATGTGATGGATGTAGGGCTGACGCGGGGGCTTGAGAACACTGATGGGGAGCCTCCCTTGGCACGAGGATGCTCTGTCAGGATGGGGATTGGTGGGGGGAGGGGGTGGGGTGGGACGTGGGTGGGTCCAGGATTCAGCAATACGGCTGAATCGTATACCCGCTCGGGAGGCCATGCGGCCCTGATTCGGGCCATGTGGTCTCCTCAGATCTGTGCTGGCTGTTTAGCAGGCGCAGATCCAAGGAGTGTATAGGGGAGGTTGGAGCATTCCTACAATAAGGGAACAAATGCCACGAGGAGGCTCCAGCCTCTCCTAAACAGCGTTGGATTTGGCACTGGCCGGCTGGCTTTGCCAATCCTGAGCGGTTTAGGATTACGCTCTGAGATACAGGAAGCTGGACTAGATGGGCTTTTGACCTGATCCAGCAGGGCTCTTCTTACGGTCTATTTTCCTTTAATAAAAATTTCCGTTCAAAGTCCACCTGCTCTCTCCTTGTTAGTGCTTTTAGAAGAAAGTTCCCCCCCTCAAAAAACCCCAATCCAATATAATCAAAATCAACAAGTCCTGATAACTAAGAAATAGAGAGAATTTGCTTTGCTCATTATAAAAGCTTTGCAAGGGGGAAGCAACAATAAAACCTGCAGCTAAAATTGGTAACTGATGACAGGTGAGACGTGCTGTGGAAGGAGCCCTCACTGAAGATCAGTGAACTTTATTGATTTGCTAGAAACTAACTTTGTATTTCACTGAGTTCCCTTTATTAGGAGCCAGATACTGGGCTTTTGTTATGTATTTATTCAGCTAAACGGATGGATTTGTCCTGGAGAGTGGAAGAGGCTTTTGAGTCTTGATTGCTGCCTGGGTTACAACCATTCAAAATGAAGTTATCTTCCATAAAGTTCAAATTGGACTATTTGAAATCTAGTATGATGCTAGGGTTATCTTTCTTTGCTCCAATGAATCCTGAAGTCTTCGACTCTCTCCTGTTTTTGCTGCCAGTGTTTTTGGGGCCAGGACGCTGCGGGTTAAACCACTGTTGCTGAACTTGTGAACGGGAAGGTTAGCAATTCGACACCACACAAAGGAGTGAGCTCCCATTGCTTGTCCCAGCTCCTGCCAACCTAGAAGTTCAAAAGCATGTAAAAATGTGTGTAGATAAATAGGTACCACTTCAGTGGGAAGGTAACGGCATTCCGTGCACCTTGGCGTAGTCATGCCGACCACATGACCACGGAAGTTTGTCCATGGACAAATGCTGGCTCTTTGGCTTAGAAACAGAGATGAGCACCGAACCCTACAGTCGGTCACAACTAGACCATTCAATCGTGGAGAAACCTTTACCTATTTTGGGCCACATTTGTTGACCACCCTTTCTCATTGTTGCTACAGATCCATTCATTACTTTTGTGAATGGATATGTGATCCATTCATTACTTTTTTAAAACTTATTACCTCAAACAAATTTGTGATTGAGGAATCATGACCAGTCCAGGGTCACCCAGTAAGAATGAGGAAAGAAGGACCACCTTGGCCAAAGAGTTGTCCATTGTCTCCTCTAGTCTAAAGTAGTTTTAAAAAAAAGAACCTCCAGTCAACAATCCGCCAATTCCTACTTGGCAAAGAGTGGCATAGAAAGTGGGGGGCAGTGGGCAGCCCACCTGGTGGACCAGGCCAGAAGGGGGTGCTGTTAAGTGTGAGTGCTCATGCTGTCCAGTCGCTTCCTGACTCAGGATGTGACTGGAGCACATGTGCACTCAGAGCAGGTGCTGTGGTGATTTTCAGCTGCCTCCTCCAGGAGACCCCAGAGGCAGGGCCGTATTATGCATAAGGCTGACTAGGCTTAAGCCGAGGGGCCCCGCATCCATGTTCTTGCTAACCTGCCCTGATACTGGGGAACAAGGCTGTCAGGGTTTGGAAGTAAAACAAACATGGAGTTTGCAGCCTGGAGAAAGCCAAGCCAAGATGGAGTGCAATCAGTTACAGCTGCGCTTGCAAAGGGCACAGTCATGCACTCAGGTGGACGCAATCACCTCGTTAGGGTAATCAGAGCAGTCTGATTGATGCACAGCAGCACTTAAGCAGACCATGTCCTATGCACTGTGCGGGTTGTTGTTGTTGGAGTGTGGAATGGTCAGAAAGAGTGAGAAGAAGAGACACCGCTCTATCTGTGTACTGTGCTGGAGAAGGTTTGCTTTGCTGAACTGCTGTATATTTGTGAATAGATGCTTGGTGAAGGACATTTGCTGTGCCTGTTGTTCTTGGGTGAGCCTTGGCCTCCATGCTGAAGAAACTCTGCTTGGGTGGTCTAATCTGCCCCAAGAGATTAGACTGAGATTTGAGCTGGGCCCTGTCGCGTGCAGCAGATGGCCGTGAGCAGTCCGTCTCAGCCGCAGGGAGCTGAGCTGCAAGGACCTGGCCTGGCCTGGCCTGCAGTGCTGAGGGCAGTCCCAAGTGGGGCCCAAGCAATGTCTGGAGTGGACTCCACAGAGCTGAGCTCAGGCAGGCACTGGGACTAAGCAGTGCCTGTGCATTCAGCCACCAGCCTAGAGGCTGAGGCCTGAGCTGGACCCTGTTGCTGCTGGCAGGCCGCAGGGAGTTGTGCAGAGAGAGTAACAAGGGATAGGACCATATTATCCCATGGACATTAGTACCAGAAAGTGCCCCAAAGGGCTGGAGATCCAGAAGTACTGGAGGGACTTGAATTTTTTGCAAATACTCTGAAGGCGCAACCCTACCTAGAGTTAGGCCGGCACAGTTAGGCTAGCAGAGTTTGGCTGGCAAAAGAGATGCTATAAAGTATGTTTGGACCACTCTCAGAGTCAGAGAGTCAGACGTGCGCCATCCTCCCTGAATCTGACTCCAAGAGTGGTCCTAATGCATTTTACGGCAGCCCCTTGTGCTGGCCAAACTTTGCTGGCCTAACTGTGCCAGCCTAACTCCAGGTTAGGATTGTGCTCTGAATGGTGCTCAGAAGGCTGTTGTGGCTCCTGTGGTTGCAAGTTGTCAAACCCTCTGTTTGGCTGAAGGGCTGACTGGAAAGACATCAGTCAAGGTTGGCAGTTGAGAACAACATCGATTTTAATGCCATGTTCGTGGTTTGTGTTCTTTAGCAGGTTGATTTGAGGGGTTGAAATCCAGAGTCCATCAGTATCATGCTGGTAATTTCCCCTTGTGTTTTTTTTAAGTGAGAGCATCACACGTGTGTGTGTGTGTGTGTGTGTGTGTGTGTGTGTGTGTGTGTGTG
>JAJKFI010000024.1:3442556-3465011 GCA_029204185.1 Lerista edwardsae
TGCCAGTTTCAACCAGTTCTGGAGTGTGTGGTGTGAAACTGCAACACAAGGGCCACCGTAAAGTATGTTTGGACCACCCTTGGAGACAGAGGGGCCAGCACACAGACGTATGGCATCCTCCCTGATTCTGAGTGTGAGCCAAACATGTTTTACGATGTCCCTTGTGCCAGCCAAACTTTGCCAGCCTAACTCCAGGTTAGGATTGCGCTCTTAGAGAGGTAGGCCTTTTTTGTTGCTATTGTTAAACAATTAACAGTGCAATCCTAACTTTCTGCATGGCCTGCACTGTATCCAAAGCAGGTTTGGAATGGACTGGAGGTCACCTCTGGGTAAGGGGATAGCCATCAGTGGCATTCTTCGGGGGGGGATGCTAGGTGTTGTGGGAGCCTGAGTTCCTGTGTAACAAGGCCCCTCCCCCTCACCCCCAGAGCCATTCCCAACTTGGAAAGCTGGCTCAGAGGCCCAGGCTTCTGCAACACTTAGCATTTTGCCCCCCTGTAGGAATGCCACTGATACCTATAACCAAAATTTTTGTAAACACGTATATTTCTAGGCTTAATTTTTGCTGAGAGCAGCTCTGGAAACATTAAAATGGGAATAGGAGGACAGGCATATGTGACCAGAAATAGATAAATTCAATGACATAGCTACTTATGTACAGTATAGGCGAAGAATAGAAGATGCTAGGTTTCAATCATTTGGCTATTAGTCACTTATAGCTCACTGGAAAGAATAGAAGTGTGAACAGTTAAAAAACAAAAGCAAGAACAAATGAATGGACGGTTTCTATTTTCTAGTCCATTTGGACTGTTCACGCCTCTGAGGAAAACATTCAGGCCCAACGACTCACACAGAACTTCTGCCACAAAGCAGAAATGGTTCCCTCAGTTCTCTCACAAGGTCCTCTGGGCTTGCATCATAGAAACACAACAGCTGGAAGAACAGATTCCTATTTACCTTTAAAAAGGGGCTTATGCAGTTATCTTTATATTATACTTCACACATGTATCTGTTATCAGCTGTCCCTTGTGGCAGTGGGTGTTTTGAGTTCCTTTGCAATGTCTCCCCAAAGATCACATAGTCTGTAGAAAAGAGGTGTGCTCAGCATTTCTGTACCTGATTTCACCCTGGAGAATAGCAACGCATCTAACTACATCCAATTGTTAAATGCATGTCGCTCTTTTTAAGAACAAAAGAAGAGCCCCACTAGATCAGGCCAATGGCCCATCTGGTCCAGCTTTCTCCATCACACAGGGGGCCCCCAGATGCCTCAGGGAGCACATAAGACAACAGGATATGTGTGTCTTGTTGCCACTCCCCTGCATCCAGCACTCTGAGGTAACTTACTTCTAAAATAAGGAGGTTGCACAAACCATCGTGGCCTGTAGCCTGTGATGGGCTTTTCTTCCAGTCCCCTTTTAAAGGAACCTAGGCCAGATGCCATCACCACCTCCTGTGGCAAGGAGTTCCACAGATTAATTACCCGCTGGGTAAAAAAGTATTTCCTTTTATCTGCTCTCACTCTCCCAGCACTCAATTTTAGTGGATGCCACCTGGTTCTGGAATAGTGAGAGAGGGAAAAGAACCTTCCTCTATCCACTTTATTCACCTCATGCATAATTTTGTGTCTCAATCAAGTTCCCTGCTCCAGTTTTTCTAGAACTGACCCACCTTCAGGAGTGTCCTAAATTTTGCTTTGTAGTGGAAGTTAACCAACACATTAGGTAACTAGGATATGAGATATCTCAATCATTCAACAAGCCTGTTGAATTTTTCAGTGCCCATGCAGCTGTGCCAATATGATGTGTAGTAATGTTGCTGGAAGGGGGGAAATGCTAAGTTTTCCAGGATCCTGAATGCCTGTGTAAAGAGGCTCCTCCCCCTCCCCTTCAGAGCCATTTGCAGTTGTTAAAGTGAAGCAGAGGCGAAATACTTCGCTTTTGCAGCCACAAATGGCTCTGTAGGCAAATAGGAGGGGCCGCTTTACACAGGTGTTCAGGCACCTGAAAAACATAATGTTTTGCCCTTCTCTAGGAATGCCACTAAGGATGTGTGCTGCATCCCACATGGGGGAGGGTAGTCACAGAGACCTCCTCAAAATAAGGGAATGTCTGTTCCCTTACATCGAGGCTGCGTTGTAGCTGTATCAGCACTGGAAAGTTAGGCAGTCACTCATCATTAGGGCTGGGTAGGAATTTTGCTTCTGACATCCAAATTGGCCATGGATGTCAGGTTTTTTTTTTACCTACCCCAGACTGGTGTCTTCCTTGTGGCTGGTGCAAGGGTAATAAGCTACTTCAGAATGCCAGATGCAGGGGAGTGGCAGCAGGATACAAGCATCTGGTTGTCTTGTGTGCTCCCTGAGGCATCTGGTGGGCCACTCTGAGATACAGGAAGCTGGACTGGATGGGCCCTTGGCCTCATCCAACAAGGCTTATGTTCTTATGTTCCTATGATAGGATTGGTGTGCCTGCCACAGAAAGAGCATGCAGCATGTGTCTTCAGAAGACTTTTGCCTGGCGTGAAATGATTTGCTGCAGAATAAGCGTTGAAAATGTAAGGATGCTATGATAACACACTGACCTATCGTGTATCATTTATTCATCCTGGGCTTTCTGCACTAAATAATACATTCATTGCAATATATCCATCTTCGGAATCCTTTGCACGTGGAGCCAAGCTCTTTCTGCAACGGCTATGAAGACCAAGGTCAGGAAATAATCACATTCCATTATCTGGGTGTAATAGCATTTCCCCTTCTGGCCAATCTTAACCGGCTCTCCCAGTCACTGGTGTCAGTTACTGTTAACAACCAGGCCACTTTGTTTCCCCCAAAGTAGGCCAACTTCTTTAATAGGATTCCATAACACCTCTCTACCCAGAATGAGTTAATCCTCCAGATCAATACTCGGAAGAGATCTGAGCGTCTGTGAACCACTCAGGCAGCTCTACCTGACGGTCCTGCTTTTGCAGGGAATTCGAGAACCTGTTTGTTCCTGTTCTCACTTCGTTCCCTTGGGGGGGTGAGGCTGCTCTCTCAACATGTGTACAAATTCACAACATGCATTTCAAACATTTCTTGTCTCTTCTCACTGTTCTACTGGTCCCGCAGGATCCCTGGCCTTTTTATATACCTTCTCTGTCTTACGTTTCCATATAAAAATGTGCAGGGACATAGCAACAGTGTGAGGTGTGTGTATGCTCGGAAGATCTACCCTGTCCCTAATTTTTCATCTTTCTTGAACAGAAGCAAGCATCTAGACTTTTATGTACAGAAATATAAGAAAACGTGCGCAGAATTCTATCCCATGACTCCGTATGATTACATGTACTCCCACTTTCCAGTGTTCTCCTGACCAATGACTGAAAAAAAATCACTGGCATAACTCACAGACCAGCACCAGTCGCAGATCCAGGGGGTGCAGGGATGGCAAGCCGCATGGGCGCCGGGTGGCGGGTGGCGCCATTGCATGGAGTCCGGGCACTTTTTGGCCCTCCCGCCCTCCCGTTCGCCTGGAATGCTCCGAAATGGAGCTCTTCCGGGCGCAGGGTGGCGGGGAGATGCACGGAGGCGGGGCAACGTGCTGGGGGCGCGGTTTCGTCGCCTTGCCATGGGGTGCGCTCCTGGCCCGGACCGCCTCTGACCAGCACTTAGACTAAATTTACTGCAGTCACAGTGTCCATCGCCCTGCTCTCCCAGGCACTGACATCTTGGGGGTGCAATCCTAACCTGGAGTTAGACTGGCACAGTTAGGCCAGCAAAATTTGGCCGGCACAAGGGACACCGTAAAGCGTGTTTGGACCACTCTCGGAGTCAGGGAGGATGGCGCATGTCTGTGTGCCGGCTTCTCTGACTCCGAGTGGTCCAAACATACTTTAAGGTGTCCCTTGCACCAGCCAAACTCTGCTGGCCTAACTATGCCGGCCTAACTCCAGGTTAGGATTGTGCCCTGAACCATGGGAGATTGACAGGCGAATCACGGGGGATGACCAAATTTTCTAGCTCCAAATCCAGCTGGGACAATATTTATTTATTTTTCACATTTTTATACTGCTGTTCCTCGAAAGAGCTGAGTGTGGTATATGTGGTTCCTTCGCTCCTTTTGTCTTCACAAGTACCCTATGAAGCAGGTGAGGCTGAGGGATAATGACTGGCCCAAGGTCAGCCAGGAAGATTCAGGCTGAGTGAGGAACTCACAAACCACTACACCAGCTGTTCCCAAACTCTCTGGGAGTTTGGGAAGCGCTGTGTTTGCAGGGGTGGGGTGGGGTGGGGCGAAGGCAGCTGTCTGGGACGAGAGGGGCTGCAAATGTCACAGCTCCAGGCTTCGAGGGGTGCAGGGAGCCCTGCGGAAGCCTCCACTGGGCTCCCCAAACAACTGCAAAAGCTATCATCACCCATTCTGGTTTTGCAATTGCAACCTATAAGTGGGTCGCAATCACGTTTTTAGTTCTGTAGCCATTTGGGGAGCCCTTTGGATTCTTCCCGCACCGCTGGGAGCCTGGAGCAGCGACAGGTAAGGCATTTGCAGCCCCGGTCACCACAGGCAGCGACACGATCCTGGGGATCGCGTCCCTGCCTTCACCCTGCCCCCGCCCCTTAAAGGCAGAGGTGCAGAGGCTTTCAGGCTGGGGAGTCGCGACACCCCAGTTTGAAAACCTCTGCACTACACCTTTAATATCTGGTGACCGGGCTTATCTCCTTGGACTCCTGAACTTGGCCATTGTGAGCCCCAAGGGCAGCCCATAGGAGTCTCTCTGATGGGTAGGAGGGAGAGCAACTGGGCAGTCCCCATGTAATGGGGAAAGGGAAGGTGAGTCAAACAGTGGGGTTGTAGCCAGTATGCTGGGAGGGTGATGGAAGACAGGACAAGAAATAGGAAGCCAGGTGGAAAGAGGGGGGGGGAGAAAAGCAGAGTAAGGAAGAGGGAGCCAGGTTGAAGGAGAAACAGTAAGGCCCGGAAGGGTGGGAAAGATATGGGGGGGAGGCAAGCATGGGGGGGGGACTGGGGCAAAACATCCATGTAAGCAAGGGACCTAGAGTGACACCATGCCCAGGTCTAGCACATTATGGCACCAATCTAGTCTTTCAATATCTTTTAAAAAGCAAATCATGCTGCTCTTGCTGCAAAACCCCACCATTTATCAAAGAGAATAGCCAAGCCAATGTTATAACCATGAGTCTTTTAAATATATTTCTTTAAAGGATTTGGGGTGGAGGTGTCGGAGGATTGCACTGACAAATGGACCTTTGATACTGCAGAGCTCAGAGAAAATGCATTTAATTGATTTCCTAAAGCAAATGGTAAACTAAACGCTCAACTTTTGTTGTTATTGTTCTGGCATTTTGTTCATGTCCGTAGTAACAACTATTCATAAACACCTGTAAAAGAAAGCTTACCTGTAAAACGTACCCCAACATTACTATAAGAATACATCTGAAGGACCAACTTTTTCCAGATGGAACTACCCATCTATTAAGATCATTGGTGGTGGCCCTGATCCTTGTCCCACCACCATGGGAAGAATGCTTGGAGGTAACATAGGACAATGTCATTTTAGTAATGGTACCCAGACTCTAGAACCCTTGCTAACTGGGCAAAGAAGCACCTTTCAAAGTGCTGTCTTCTTATATTGAAAAGCGGGAGAGTAAATGTCCCTCTTCACCCCAGCATGATTTTTTTTTCCCCAGTAACTGTTACTGGTGTCTCCTCTGTATTTTTTTTCTAGATTGTGACCACTTTGAGAAGAGGGAATAATTTATTGATTTACTGACTTGGGGCTCCAATCCAAAGGGCCTTATCACCAGCAGTATGTGCATAAAAAGGTAAAGGTTCCCCAAGACAGAATGGTCTAGTCATGACCGACTGTAGGGGGCAGTGCTCATCTCCGTTTCTAAGCTAAAGAGCCTGCAGATTTCCATGGTCATGTGGCCGGCATGACTATATGCCAAGACGCACAGAACACAGCTCCTACTGATGTGATACCTATTTATCTACTCGCATTTTTACGTGCTTTCGAACTGCTAGGTTGGCAGGAGCTGGGACAAGCAATGGGAGCTCACTCCGTTGCGTGGTCTCGAACTGCCAAGCTTTCGGTCAGCAGGTTCGGCAACAGCGGTTTGACCGGCAGCGTCACCACTGCTGGCTAAAAGTGTAGCAAATGTGCCATTAAGCATGTTCACGACACCCAGAGAGGAAGGAGCACAGGCACTGGGCCAGCACTAATGTGCACCCAGCTCAGCGCTGCTAAGAAGGGCCGCCGGTGCTCCAGCAGCACTGGCAACTGGTAAGTAGATTCAGGGTGTGGGGGAAAGCAAGAAGGGAGTGAAACTGATTGGGCCTGTGGTGGGGTGGAACCAGTGGTGGGATTCAGGGGGGTTTGCCCAGGTTCTATAGAACCGGTTGTTAAATGGCCGGGCCCCGCCCACTCGCTTACCTCGGCTGGCTTCGGGTTTTTTTTGGCTCCGGCTATGACATCATAGAACCGGTTGTTAATTTATTTGAACCCCACCACTGGGTGGAACCCTACAGTGGCTTCCAATACTGGATCCAGCATCCCACTTTGGGCCAGGCAGCCTGACATGGGGCTGCTTGATTCTCTGCCAGGAAAATAGACAGTGGAGACAATTCCTCAAAATTCCATTGCCGGAGTTGGGGCTTTCCAGACAAATGTCCCTTTCCCCCAAGGGGACCCCGGCGGCTACCACAGATCCTGCAAGATGCAGCGGTAGCCATTGTGCTGCCACTGCACCTACAGGAAGCAAGCAGCTCAGGATTGGGTTGCCCAGCCGCAATCCTATCCACCTTTTCCTGGGAGCAAGCTCCATTGAGTATAATGGGATTTACTTCTGAGTAGTCATACATAGGCTTGGGCTCTTATTGATGTATTTTACCATTATATGTAAACTGCTTTGTGAACTGCTCCTGTTGTGAAGCATTGTATAAATGTCCTTATTAAATAATAAGAACTCCATCTCCCAAGAGACCCAGTCAGTCTTCGGTAAGCTGTTAAAATGGTGCAGTTTCAATATGCATTCAGCCCAGGATATGCTGCTTTGAAGTTGGTTACGCTGTACTGCTTGCCGACTTCTCCCAGCTCTTCAAAAATCTATCTTTGAAATGTTTGTAAGCTTTATTTCTTTGGAAAGCGCTGAGCATTTGATTTCATCACCATGTCTTTATTACTGTATGCTTCCGTGGGAGCCTGCTGGAGAAGAACACTGATCCATACGTATAAAGAATTAATAGGTAATTATGATTTCTATTGCAGGGAGCAATAAAATCAGCAGCTTGACATTCCTCATGCAATAGATGATGCGCCGTTACTGCTCACCGGACGAACTTTGTTCCTTGCCTGTAGAAGGATCTTGGGCCTCTTCCAAATGCAAGAGCAGTCAATAAGTCTTCCATTTTCTTTAGAATCTTCCATTTAAACCGTAGACCTTAATAACAGCTGTTCATTTCATTGATCTTTTCATTAGTTGGTAATTATTCTAGCACGGTACTATGATAGGATTATTTGGATAGCAAATATTACTGAGGAGCCTAAAAATGGTGAATGTCAATGGATAATATCTAGCAAGTTTACAGCCCACAAATGGTCTTTATCCATTGTGGTGTCAACCAGTCATGGTGCGGCGATGCGCAGTGTCTCAAAGAGACAGAAACATAAGAATAGTGGCATTGTGAAGAAGGGCGGGGGGGGCGAGCCGCACCAGGTGACGCGGACGGGAGGGTGACACCAACAGGGACCAAAATTGCTAATATTGCGGTTTTAAAAGATAATACCATCATGCTATATACCGTTTGGGGGTTGAATTCTACCCTAAATTCAATGAAAAATACCAGAGTGTAATATTTTAATTCTATCAAATGTTATGGCCAAAAATCTAAAAACTAAAATGCAACTTTTAATGTAAAAATTGTGATTTTTATAAAATTGCGGTTTTATGGACCAATACCATCATTCTATATACCATTTGGATGTGCAATTTTACCCAGAATTCAATGAAAAAGTGTGTAATACCTTCATTCTATCAAAAGTTATGGCCAAAAACAAAACAAAAAACTGAAAATACAACTTTTTATTTAAAAATCACATTTTTTAAAAAAAATCATTATTATGAGTCAGTTCTAATTTCCATGTATCAGAGCTATTATTAGAATTTTTATTTAATTGTGTGAGTGTCATCAAATTGGACACAGGTTTTTTTGTTGGTTACTAATTTGTTGCATGATCTGTACTATAGTTAAATAAATAAATAAATAAATAAAGTTAAGGGGGTAACACCAACCCTAGCAATAACACTGCATTTAGGTTGTGCATATGGTATTGTAATTTATTCTGCATGGTTTGGGAGGAGGGGTGACACGCATCATGGGGGGTGACGCGCTGACCTCCTCCTTGGGTGATGCAAACTCTAGTGACGCCACTGCATAATAACATAAGGAGAGCCACTGGATCAGGCCAAGGCCCATCTAGTCCAGCTTCCTGTATCTCACAGCGGCCCACCAGGTGCCTCACAGAGCACACAAGACAAGAGCTGCTTGCATCCTGTTGCCACTCCCTTGCACCTGGCATTCTGAGATAAATTCTGAGGTAAACACACTGGTGGCCAGTCAAGATTCTCTACAGCATTTCTCTTTGACAGCCACCAGAACCAGATGCTCCTCTTCAGACATGTACTCATAGGAACATAGGAACAACCCCACTGAATCAGGCCAAGGCCCTTCTAGTCTAGCTTCCTGTATCTCACAGTGGCTCACCAGATGCCTCAGGGAGAACACGAGATAACACGATACCTGCATCTTGATACAGGGGTGCCCTGGTATCCACTGATTCATTATCCACTGAGTCGGTATCCACTGTTTCAGTTATTCACAGATATCATGGATACTGGGTTGCCTATTAAAAAGATAGGGGAACATTCAACAAATCACCTTTCTTTACCTTGTTGCAGCAAAACCACTGATGTTCCCCGTCTTTAAAAAGGCGTCCCCAGTATCCATGGTTTCAGGTAACCACAGTGGGGTTCAGAACGGAACCCCAGGGGATACCAGGGCATGCCTGTATTTGAAGGCACATGTTAGAGAACACTTGAAAACCACTTCCTCTCCTTCATCCTTCATGCAGTGTGCTTGACGAGTATTTCCAAACTGCTCTCCTCTTTTGGTTATTCAGCTGAACTGATGTCATGGTAGAGGTTAGCTAGTAGAGGTGTCCTTCTGGCTCACATTGTTTATCTGCTTGGGTATCTCAATCTTATCCAACTTTCCAGAGCTGGAGTAGCTGTGCCAATGGGGTGTGTACTGCATACTGTTGTGGGGATGCAGTCAGGGAGACCTCCTGAAGGTAAAAGGAACATTTGTTCCCTTCTTTTGAGGATGCATTGCAGCTACATCAGTGCTGGAGTGTTGGATAGGACTGGGCCCAAAGTCAATTTAGAGGTAGGCAGTTGGAGAACTGTGGACTACTTTAAAATTCTGCGGTCAGCGCACAACTGTGATTGTGAGTTCCAGTCACCACAAATTCCTCCATACTGATACTGCAGCACTCAGCACTGAACACTATTGGGGAATTTTGCATGCTAGAGGTCTCCACAAGGTAAGAGGACATTCATCCCCAACCCACACAATGGGTTTACTCAGACCTGCATGAGGACATAAAGAAGTCTATAAAAATGAATAACAATGTCATAAAAATAGTTGAAATATATTTCCTTTTTAAAGAAACTGGCTGCCATACTAGTAGATAGTGAGTCTATCTTAATTACAAATATAATTAATTGCCTGCCACTTAATAGGTAATTAATTGACAGTGTATTAAGTTCTCATGCTTACAGCCATGCAGACTAATGAAAACTCACCCAAACTGTTTCTATCAGATATAGTGTTACATAGTGAACGCTGCATTTGAAAGAAAGAAAAAAGTGTGATATTGAGCTTGTAATTTGTGTGTGAATACTCTGTTAGAGAAGTTCGTAATATAATAGCAGATCCTGGTTCAGGAACTGAGGCCCCGATCCTATCCATTCCCTCCACTAGTAATGCAGCTGAACTGCTGGAGCATGAAGGTCTCCTTTGGGTATAGTAGTGGAACATTCATTCTCCTTTACTTCTGATAAAACAACAGGTCTACGCGGTCCTATGCCAACAATTGCTGGCACAAGTCTGAGTTAATCCAGGAAGGCGAATTGAGGCCTGGAAAGGGGTTGAGACATCAGCAGAACCATCTCTTCCAATTCTTATTCCACCCCCTGTTCCACCACATCTCCTCCCCCAGCCTTGTTCCAGGTTTGCCCCTCCCTAATTCCAATTCCTGACCCCTGTGCTGACTTACCAGCATCGGGGGAACAAAGAGAATTTGTTGACTGCATTTGGCGATAGCCCTAAACAAAATGCCCATATGGTGTAGGATTATCACCAAGCTTGGCAAAATCTGACCCACAAGTTCCAAATGCAAGAAGTTACCTCTTTTTCCCATTAGAGCTTTGGAAACAGAGTTATCCTTAGTGGCAGTACCTGTGGCCCACCAGAAATCAGTTGTACACATTCACTATATCCCAGAAGTAGTCTAATCCAGTAGTTCTCAAACTTTGTACCACTGGGACTCACTTTTTAGAACGACAATCTTTCCAGGACCCACCATCACATCACATCACATCACATCACATCACATCACATCATTGTGACATCAGAGCTTGTGGCTTTCCTGAGAATACAGCAATCAGGTTATTTCTCAGCCATTTTCCAATAGCAAAGTAAATCAGAAAGAGAAAAAAAAGCCTGTTTACAACCTTGACGCAAGCAAAACAACCAGCAAAACACAAGCCTTCCCCATTTCCATTTCCCATTTCCAGCCTTCCCCATTTCCAGCATCCTGTCTTCCCATAGTTTCATTATGGCTTCTCTAAGTGCTTCGTGACCCACCTGAAATTGGCTCGTGACCCACTGGGGGTCCCGACTCACCATTTGGGAACCACTGGTCTAATCTGCAGGCTTGGATCTGAACTCAGAACCAAGACTGGAGCACCCAGCAGGTAAGGAGAAGATGGGGGAGAGTACTTAGGGCTAATCTACTGTATTGAGACATCTGTTTGGAGAAGAAAGGAGAACTTTTTTCACAATGGATCAATGAATGCCCTGTATCAAAGAACACAATTCTGATTCACCTAACCTGATTCAGTTCCTTGTACTCTGAAAATGAATAAAACATTCTACAAAATCGACTTTTTCTGCTCATTTTAGTGGGATTTATAAACTACACGCTGCTATGTGATGCAGAGATTACATATCATTTGAGATATATTTTGATGTTTCAGCAAATCCACAGAGAAAATAATTACATTTCAACATCATATTTCATCTCTAGTTACTAGTTAAGATTGCTATAAAGTAACTCACATTACAACTTGTCAAAGGAAGTGGGATTTTCTCTTTCCCCCCCTCCCCATGTCATATAATCTCACAGGAGTGAATTGGTAATGTGGGAAGTAGGATTCTGTGCTTTGAAATGGGATGGTTGTTGTTGTTGTTGTTGTTTTGAAGATCTGGGATGCTTTAAAATGGGAACATCCCCTCTGAAGTCGTTCCTGTAAAAGCCTACTTGTAACAAAAGTGTGAAATCATTTGAAGAAGGGGAGAGCTGCCACTTCAAGACCCCAAGGTGGGGAGTTACCGCTGGGGACAAAAAGGGAGGAACTCTTCAGGTGGTCACTATCTGATTAGCAATGGGGGCTGCAAGAACAGAGACCAGGTGCTGTAAAGCTATGCCAGACACCTGTGTATAGAAGGCTATGTGCCATGTGGAGGGGACAGATCATGACTCGGCAGAATTAATGGTATTTGATTGGACTGGACTCATGAAACTTTTGGCTATATCCATGGAAAAGGCAAACCTATATGGGTACTTCATACCTGAAGGGCAGCGGGACACCTGATTGAACACCGATCCTGCACTGTAGGTCTTTTGAGAATGTATCATGTACTAAATAGCTAGTTAGTTTCTGCTGCCTTTGAAATGTATGCATTCAACCTTTTGGATCTCTCATGTTAGAGGCTCAGCAATGGAAAAGCTTTAATACGCTGCTTTAATGTAAAGTTCTGAAGTGAGTGCTTATTGGCTGACCAATGGGAAAGTGGGCTGCCCCAAGGAACTCTAAGAAAGTTTAGGTAGCAGACCTGGGACCCAGTGATTCCCCCCTGGATCCTGCAGCTGGAGCCTTGCCTGTGAAGAGGTTCAGACAGAAAGAGGGTAGGGCGAAGTTCTAAGAGAGAATAATGTTGCAAGGAGGTGGGTCCAGGCATTTATGCTGGATTACAATCCCAGTTGCCCGGGGGACCTTGAATGCCTCTGGCCCTTTGGCCCTCAACATTACCTAACTGCACTATGCTGATTTAAGAAACAGGTCACTCTTCCATTCCAACATGTCATGTAAGAAAGCAGACCAATGAGGAAAGAGAACTCTATTAAATATTAACTGGCAAAGCCACTTACAAGGAAGCCTAGTTTAGATCACCAAAACCTGATGGTCTCACTGAGAGTTTTTCTATTACGTCATTTATTCAACCACAGGCTGATTTAATTATGGTCAATTAATCTATGGAACTCCTTGCCACAGGAGGTGGTGATGGCATCTGGCCTAGGTGTCTTTAAAAGAGGACTGGAGGAAAAGTCCATTGCATACTACAGGCCATGAAGGGTAGTGCAACCTCCATACTTTAAGCAACCTCAGAATGCCAGATGCAGGGGAGTGGCAACAAGATGCAGGTCTCTAGTTGTCATGTGTGCTCCCTGAGGCATCTGGTATGCCACAGTGAGATACAGGAAGCTGGACTAGATTGGCCTTTGGCCTGATCCATTGGGGCTCTTCTTAGGTTCTTAGGATGGATGCTACAATCCTATGCATATTTGCTGGAGAGTAAGGGAGGAGATCCGATTGAAATCTGTTGAAGGTCCAAGTTCATTTGCATAGATTTATATCACATGTTGATTCTCATACCCAATCACTACTTCCAACTTCCTTTTGTAGGTCTACTAATGTCCAATATAGTCATCTTTTGCTCTTTTACATTTAGCCTTCCAAATTAGACTTTCTGGAAGGCTATACAAATTAAGCAATTAATTAAAAATATATCTGCCTACAATCTTACTTGCCTTCCAGGGCTGTCCCATTTTATCTTCACAACTACCCTGGTATATTATGCTTTCTCCAAGACCACACAGTGATCATCATTCCTGAACAAGGGCTTCACTAGAGCCTAGTTCTCTGTCCGGTGCACCACCTATTTCTAAATTTGAACTGAGGTCTAGAGGGAGGCCAAGTACCCCTGGATCAGAGCTTCTCAAATGTTTTAGCACCTGGACCCTCTTTTTAGAATGACAATCTGTCCAGGAACCACCAGAAGTGATGTCATGGCCAGAAGTGCCATCATTGTGACACCAGAGCTTGCTATTTTCCTGAGAATGCAACAATAAGTTGGATTGTTTTCCAATAACCCATTTTCCAACAGCAAAGTGAATCAGAAATGAAACATTATGCCAATAAAGGGAGGAGGAGGAGGAGGAGGAGGAAGAGAAAGAAAAAAAAGCCTATTTACAACCTTGACACAAGCAAAATAACCATACATCCCTCCCCCTTTCCAGCATTCCATCTTCCCATATTTTTAATACGGCTGCTCAAGGTGCTTTGTGACCCACCTGAAATTGACTTGCAACCCACGGGTGGGTCCTGACCAACAGTTTGGGAACAATTGCTCTGGATCATTAACTTCCATGAACATCAAGCATTGACAAAGACCCAACTGCAGCTGGTATAAAAGACTGCGCTAAAGAGAGAGGAAAGACAAAGGAACTGTCCCTGTTTTTACTGCAGAGTCTAGCAGCTGAAGGGAATTTGGACCAAAAGGGATGCCACAGATTGGTCTTGCTTGTCATTAATACTGCCACAAAGAGTTCAGGAGGGAAGCATTTTTGGATTTATCCTTCAAAACCCATCGTTTTGTCATGAAATTGGCTGGGCTACACTCTCTCTCCCCATGCAATAATTTCTGTCCCTTCCCTGTGCGTCCCAGGAGCAAAAAAGCATAATTGCACATTTTGATGTGAAGATTATGGGCAAAATGTGATTGCGCTGGTAAGGCTCCTGGAGGATTCTATCATTCATAATGCCACCTCTGTGTGTATCATGGACCTTCCGCTTAATATTCTTGGGGGAAATTGTGCCATTTGAAATGATTTTTGTTGGAGGCTGGCTACCGCTTTCAAAAGTTAAATACTCTGTGTATGAGATTCCTCAGGTTCAATTACTTCTATCAAATGCAGATCTATGTCCTTCCATCCCAAAGGAATTAGATTTTAACCAGCCTGAAATAATATCCTAATAAAGATGTCAGAAGTTTTATTTAAACTTATGATCTCGGGTGAGAAGAATGAAAGAGGAGATTTTTATTTTTTATTTTTTTATTTTTGCTTTGCTTTGCCCTGCCTCTCTTTGTCTCGCCGTCTCAGAAGCCCTTTCTTTCTGGGCTTCAAAAAAAAAAAAAATCATTTCTCCTAATCACAGAGCTGTAAGGTTTGACTGCAGATTGGCTGAGCGTAAGAATGGGCTGTGAAATTGCCATCAAACCACAGTCAGGTTATTGGGCAGATCTTGATGGAAGATTAGATGACAAGCCCAGAAGGTGGCAGCATTTTACAGTTATTGAAAGGAGGACAAGTGTGCAAAGGAACACCACTATAATTAAAGGGCTTATTTATATGTCTCCCTCATCACTATCTAGTCCAGTATTTTTCTTGTCAATGACTTTGCTGTCTCCAATGAAAGATAGCCTGAAAGTGGACTCACAGATCTGCTGCACTGCTCTCTAGTACCTTCCATGCTGCAAGTGAAAATATGCCAGTTATGTAGGAAACACTGCAGCGAGAAACACCATATATGCATATGATGATTTATTTAGCAATTTTGAATGCTCCAAAGGCTTGCTAAGGATAGCATCCTTTGGTAATGAGTGAAAAATCAATGCATTAGATCTGTATGACGGGCCAAGGCTAATTGTGGTTGCTTTCAAATATACACAGTATATATATGCAATGGTAATTGTTAACCCACCATTAAGTAAGATGTTTTTAGAGTAATAGATACTTGTGTAATGAATTAATTATATTTATGATGATATGTGTGTGTTTTGTAAATGAGTGGAAAATTCACTTGGGGTGGATGTTTACTACTGAGACTGATGAGAGACAGAGCAAGGACAGCACAGAACAGCTTAGAACATCACCTGATGCCATCTTGGGATGGAGGTTGAGCTGTTCCCTTGCTTGAAAAAGCTAAGCAGGATCAGCCCGGGTTTCGCCTTGGATGGGAGACTGGAAGCTACTTGGCTAGAGAGGAAGATCTGGACGGGAAAGAAATTGATAAGATCCAGAGAACCAGCCTGATGGCGCAATCCTAACCTGGCGTTAAGCTGGCACAGTTAGGCCAACAAAGTTTGGTCGGCACAAGGGCCACCATAAAGTGCATTTGGACCATTCTTGGAGTCAGGGAGGATTGTGCATGTCTATGTGCAGGCCTCTCTGACTCCAAGAGTAGCCCAAACATACTTTACACTGTCCCTTGAGCCGGCCAAACTTTGCTGGCCTAATTGTGCTGGCCTAACTCCAGGTTAGGATTGCGCTCTGAGTCATGTTTGCGGCTGACTGTGGAAGCTTGGAAAGTGCAAGAGCTGTTCAGTCAGGACGATGATTGCATCAGGAAGGGAAATATCTGGAGAAATGGAGGATCCTATGAGTTTCAATAATAAACCCTGTAAAACCCTCCTTTGAAAAAAATGAGATTTATGATCAGTTTGCCTACGAAAACCGCCTTGATTCTACAAGTCTTTGAGAAAAGCAGTATGTAAATCTGTAATTTATGAATAAAAACTACAAAAAAAAAATCCAACAGCTTTACTGTGCTCTGCAAAACTGTCCTTGTAAATGAGATTAGAAGTCTTGCACTTCTGAGTTTCACCACACTACAGGAGGAGCACAGTAGGGTGGGGGATTATCTGTTTCTTGTTCCAGTGAGTGGGAAGCAGATCATTGCTACTTGCATTGATGGCAGATTGGAAAGCAGTGTTACTCCTTTTGCTATCTACCAATATTTGTCTGGTTGCTGCTGATTCACCATTGAATAATAAAGTGGAGTTGACAAGCATACTTGGGTTTTTTTTTATAGAGTGAGAACATTGTTTCTATCTTTTGCTGAGTCTCAAAAATTGATCCTTCACATGAAGTAATGAATTTTGAAGTAACGCAGCATTTCCCGAACTATGGGGCACCAATTGGTGGGTTGCAAGCCAAAGTGCATTGGGTTCAGGACCTCATGTGCCCCGTCCTCAACAATGCTCCTGGTAGTGCCACCATTCCTTATTGAGAGGCCTGGGAGGTCTTTTCCAGGTTGTGCTGGGCTCACAACCCACTCTGTTGGTCTCCGTGAGCCTCAGTACAGCTCACAGAAGCAACTGGAAGTGACGTCCAGTTTGCTGACATAACTTCCTGTTTGACAGGGCCATTCTGAGGTAGTGGAGGCCAATATAGTTGGTCACGGCACAACTCACAGCACATTGTGTCACAACCCACGGTGGAGAACAAGGTTGGTTGCACGGCTGAAAAGTCTGGGAACCGCTGAGGTAACGAATTTCTCTTTTTGGGATATATAAAGGCATGCTCCAGTATCCGCTGGTGTTTTGTTCCAGATCCACCTGTGGATTACTGAAACCGTGGATACTGGGTACACCTTTTTAAAGAAAGGGGAACATCAGTGGTTTTGCTGCAACAAGGTAAAAAACGGGATTTGCTGAATGTTCCCCTATCTTTTTAATAGGTATCCATGGATAACTGAAACCATGAATATAGAATCAGTGGATACCAGGGCATGCCTGTATTTACTTTATTTATCTAATAATAAAATATATAGGTTTTTTGGAACATACAGCAAGAGCGAAGCAGTATCTCCTAATTACACTTTTTTCTCACTACCTAATCAAGAAACCATGCTAAACAAAATGTATCTCTAGCAGCCCTTCTTATACTATCCAATTAATTCTCCCTGTTCCAGTTATCATAATGTTTCCATTACCGCTAGTCATCAAATCCACATATTAAATCATTGTTCTCTCTCGTATGCAGAAAGTCAATAAGTATAAGTCAATAAGTCAAATTAATAAGTCAAATTATTCACGAAAGTGTTTACTGACTTCTCTTTAAGTACAGTTGTAAGTTTATCCATTTCTGCGAAGTCCAAAACTTTTATCCACCATTCTTGCATTGAAGTTATTTCTGTATTTTTCCAGTATTGTGCAGAAAGCATTCTCGCTGCGCTTGTCATATATAGAAATAAAATTTCCATTTTTTTATCCAAATGTTCATCTCTCATACCTAACAAAAAGTTTCAGGTTTCTGTTGCAATTAAAAAAAAAAAAAAAAGCAACTGCATCTGTGTATGTATCTGAATCCAATATTTTTCTGCTTTAGAACAGTGGTCTCCAAAGTAAAGAATGCTGCGGCAGGAAAAATCTTCCCCTGCACAAATGGCACTCTGCATTCCACCAGGGAAGTTGCGAACAACCCCACAACAGTTCCCAGGGGTCTTCCCATTAAGATAAGAAGAACCCAATTATCGCAGGGGACAGCTAAACTGTTTCCGGGGGTGGGGAAGTGAGTTCATCTGGCCTGCAGGCTTTATGCTTGACACCCCTGGTCTAACTCTGAGCAACTTAATAACTATTGGGAAGTTTAAAAACTCCTGCTGTAGTCATTTGTAGGTTGCTAATACTGGGGGCCTGATCTGAAACTGGGAACTATACATGTTACTGCAGGATAAATAATAGAAATCATAATGGATGGTCTTTATCACCTTGGAAGCCTCTTGTCAGTTTCATATCTAGTATAATTAAGCATTAGGTAGATCACTAGGCCCCCAGGGTGAATGCGTGATATTTGAATTTAAAGTGCTGTGTTAGTTCAGTCCAATTTATTTTTAATCCTCGCTCCCTTTGAAATTCAAATAATACAAATTAATGAAATCTGACTGTCATTGGTATATTTTTTTCCCCAGGAAATAATGCCAAGAATCTCTCATTTCTTAATTTTTTTCTCCCTGTTCACGAACAAATGAACTGAAGTTTTGATTTGTATGTTGCTTGTTATCCTTAAAACCGTATCATCTGTTAATTGTCTCAGATATGATTCCATAGATGATCCTCACGACCTGCTATGAGGCTTGTTTAGAAGTCAAACAGGATTAACATGCGTAGTTAATCTCTCTGAACACAATCTATGGATGCCATTACGAATGGCAGGAATCTGCCCTTGGAATTAAATAGTAACAGTACGGAATCAAGCGTGCAAGAAGGGGCAAGCAGAGTGTGGTCTCCTTAAATTCCCTCAAACTCAGTGATGTCATGCAGGGGGAACGCGGGGGAACTCAGTTCCACTAGTTAAAATTAGGGCTGACTCCGCCCACTTCACTCTCCCTACCCCCCTCCCAATTCCTCTGCAAAGAGCTTTTCTTCTTGGTTGGCTGGCATTCAGAGGGTTAAAGGGAGCGACTCCAGATTCCTAGGGGGGCGAA
The DNA here is from genome assembly GCA_029204185.1 of Lerista edwardsae. Classification (NCBI taxonomy): domain Eukaryota; kingdom Metazoa; phylum Chordata; class Lepidosauria; order Squamata; family Scincidae; genus Lerista; species Lerista edwardsae. Next base: position 3,461,176 of record JAJKFI010000024.1, read on the forward strand.
GGCAGTGATGTCATTCAGGGGGAACGGACCAGAACGGGCGTTCCGGATCCTAACGGGCTCCGTGGCTGGTTCCGGGTTCCCGACAAGTGCCAATCAAAAGTGAGTTCCTGTTCCTAAATCATTTGAATGACACCACTGCTCAAACTCCACCCCTGCTGTGATTGGCAACCAACCCTTCACCAAGGAAATGGGGGCTCATGAGCTCATGGGTGGGACTAAACATCCCCTCCCCCCGATCCTTGAGCTATGAGCTGAGGGATCAGAATTTTTAAAACAGTGTGAACAGTGATGGAATATCAAAGGAAAACCAGCGTCCTGCTCTCACATAGAAGTGTTCTGAGGTGTGGGAAGGATTCAAACCTGTTTTTTTTTTTTAAATCAAAGTGCCTCTCAGAAGTCTCGGGAGGGCATGCATGACCTTCCTGCACCTCAGAACACCTCCCGGGATGTCAGGAAGGCATCTCCTTTCACATCTGGGAGGTCTGGTGAGGTCTGCCAGCTATGGGTCAGGACCTCAGTTGGTCAAATCCATGGGTCCAAGGAGGACCAATCTGTATTGACTGTGGCCTTTTCTATATTTTATCCCATCATTCTATGATGTTCTATGATTCCATCTATATTTTATTCCATCATTCTGTGATACATCATGCACAGAGAGAGAGAGAGAGAGAGAGAGAGAGAGAGAGAGAGAGAGAGAGAGATCCAGTATGGAGAATTAGTGCAGGGAAAGCACCCTAGAGGGAGACCACAGCTGTGATACAAGGATATCTGCAAGAGGGAGCTGAAGGCCTTAGGAGTGGACCTCAACAGATGGGCAACCTGGACTTCTGAGCGTCCAGCTTGGAGGCAGGCGGTGCAGCATGGCCTCTCCCAATTCGAAGGGTCACTTGCTCAACAGGCTGGGTCAAGGAGGTGGCCCCGAAACCAGCGAAATCAGGGAGCTGGACAGGGGACAGACTGTATCTGCCCTCAGTGAGGAAGGGATTGTCCCTCTCCAATTGGCCTTTTTAGCCATACCAGACGCGGTTCCACTACCTCTATTCAGAGCACGTTACCATATACATTTCCCTAAACTGAATCCCCCCATAACTTGAAAACTATACGGCATAGAAAATTTTTATTCGCACCAGTCACTTTGACACGTAGGACAATCCGGTACAGCAATTTTAATCAAAATCCGAGAAGTAGTGGTTATTTTTTTTTTAATTGTGGTGATCTGTCATGGAACAACCTCACTGAGGTAAATACTACAGTATTTACCCAGACCTTGTGGCTAGTTGTGATCTCATAACAATTCAAAATACAGGACCCCCAAAAAATGTAGACCAGAAGGAAGTTAAAAATATTTTCTACTTACCTTTGGGTCTACTTACCTACTAGCCTATGGGTCTCCTCAGATACCCTCCAGCTATCTAGCTAGTGTAAGTCCTAGGAGAGAAAAGAGGTGGGCAGGTTGGAATGAGACGGTCCTTATGATGCACTCCCTTCCTTCCCCCTGCCTTCTCCCTGTCATCCTTGCCCTGAAATGTCCCCTGCCTTCCCCTCCCCACCCACAATACACCCCAGCCACCACATTTCTGGCACCAAATGAGCCTCCTGGAGTTGCAGTACATGTGCTACACCACAGTGCATTTGTGGCAGTGGCTCAGAAGTACACAGAAGTGTGCAACAGCAGCCCAGCTTTTGCGCTGCTCTAAAGGGCCTTGTAAAGGGATGTAGTGGCGCTGCGTGTTAAACCGCAGCTGCTGAGCATGTTGACCAGAAGGTTGGCAGTTCGAGACCACACGACGGAGTGAGCTCCCGTCGCTTGTCCCAGCTCCTGCTGGGACAACCTAGCAGTTCAAAAGCACCTAAAAATAAAATTAGGGACCACTTCAGTGGGAAGGGAACGGTGTTCTGTGCGCTATGGCGTATATAATAGTCATGCTGGCCACATGACCACAGAAGCTTGTCCTTGGACAAACATCGGCTCTTCAGCTTAGAAACGGAGATGAGCACCGCCCCCTACAGTCGGTCACGATTAGATCATTTGGTCGTGGGGAAACCTTTACCTTTTTTTAAAGGGCCTTACACAGTTAGAGCAGGAGTTCTGGAAGCACAAGGCCCAGAATGGATTGGGCCCTGAGTTTCTTTTTGTGCCTGCCAGCTCCTTTTCTCTCCTTTTTTAGAAAAGCGTCTTCTGTTTTGCCATTCCAGAACAGGTTGTTCTTGTTCAACAAAATCCCCAGAGGATTCAGAAACACATCTTGGTATAGTGGTCTGTGGGTTTTCTCCATGCATGGTGCCTGCCCGCAGCACTGTTTCAATCCTGATGTTTCTTAGAAATTGTTTGTTTGTGGCTTTGCAGTTGTGCTGTGTAGTTGCAGCAGCAAAGAGGTAACTGGATTAATTTTGAGACTGGACAAGTTTCTCTCTACAGTCTTGAGTGGGGAACTTTGATAGGGAAAAGGTTACAGAATTCAAATGTTAAAAGTAACCAGTAGAATAATCTGGTTTCACCATTTATGACAGATTATACTAGCTGTTAATTTCCTTGCTTAAATTTAGAAGCAATAGCTGTCTCTCCTAAACCTGGTCAGGGGGCACCTACTCAAGGCCCAAGCCAGAATTTCCCCAACAAGGCAAACAAAATGATTTTGTCTTGAAAATGCAATTCATCCATCACAAAAGCAACATTAACTTCCAATCATTGCATTTCACATGGCTTGATTTCACTATTTGAGAATGCACATATAAAACCAAGCAACTGCATGGAAGAACGACAGGGAAATTTCACCTGGCAGTGTCTTCTCCCCATGTTGATGTAATACATCATCATTATTATGTGTACTGTTTTTTCCAGCCAGCTTGGAAATATATATATGGTCAGGCTGGGAGAAGGACATGTTTTGGGACGGTCAACATCTCCAAGTTGCTAAACTTAGGACATTGGTGCCTGAAACCAAACCAATTTCTGCTGTGTGAACTGAGTCCTAACCAAAAGAAACCGTTCACTCACCCCAGGGTTGCCATGATGCCCTGTGATCCTCCACACACTTGGGGTAATAGAAACGTGATATTTGAATTTAAAGTGCTGTGTTAGTTCAGTCCAATTTATTTTTAATCCTCGCTCCCTTTGAAATTCAAATAATACAAATTAATGAAATCTGGCTGTCGTTGGTATATTTTTCCCCCAGGAAATAATGCTGGCTCAGACCAAAGGCCCATCTAGTCCAGCTTCCTGTATCTCACAGTGGCCCACCAGATGCCTCAGGGAGCACACAAGGCAATACAATCCCTGCATTCTATTGTGACTCCCCTGCATCTAGCATTATGAAGTAGTCTAATTCTAAAATAAGGAGGTTGCACCACCCATCATGGCCTGTAGCCTGTGATGGACTTTAATAACGTAAGTAGAGCCCTACTGGATCAGACCAAAGGCCCATCTAGTCCTGCTTCCTGTATCTCACAGTGGCCCACCAGATGCCTCAGGGAGCACACAAGACAGGATACTTACATCTTGCTGGCACTCCCCTGCATCTAGTCATCCAAGCGGGCAGGTACACAACATATGGTAGGGGCATGACATGGTGTGCTTGGAGTGATAGCATACTATTAGGCAATGGAGAAAACATCCTGGGCAAATAAAAATGCCTTCATAAGGATCTCAGAAGATGTTAAAACAGTGACAGGTAGCCTTCCCTGTGGACGGCAATACAGATCAAGGGACCACTGACCCTACCCCAATTGCCTCCCACCCAGAGCTGGTACTAGGCTATTTTGTGCCCTAGACAAGGCTAACTATTTGCCCACACACACACACACACACACACACACACACACACACACACACACAC
>JAJKFI010000024.1:3474023-3492694 GCA_029204185.1 Lerista edwardsae
GAGAGAGAGAGAGAGAGAGAGAGAGAGAGAGAGAGAGAGCTCCTGGGTACTGAGTCAGGCCACATGGTTATTCTAGAGCAGAGGCACACCTTCTAGGTGTGATCTTCTAGTGCAGATCACAGCACTAGGTTTTGCAAGCAGCCACTCTTCCTCCTCTTTGAAGCCATTAGAAGCCAACATAGCCTTCGTTTTGTTCTGGCTCTGACATTTACAGCACAGTCCTATACAGGTTTACTCCCAGCATTCAATTGTATTCAATGGGATTTTCTCTCTGGAAAGTGTGTATAGGATTGGAGGCTTAAGGCTTTTCAGTGTGGAATGCCGGGATCCTAACGTGGGACAAGGGATGGCTAGAGTGGATAAGAGGATGTTCTTTTCCTTCTCTCACTACACCAGAACCAGCAAACATCCACTAAAATTGAGTGTTGGGGAAAGTTAGAACAAATAGAAGAAAATACATTTTTTTACCCAGTGGGTAATTAATCTGTGGAACTCCTTGCCACAGGATGTGGTGATGGCATCTGGCCTGGATGCCTTTAAAAGGGAATTGGACAGATTTCTAGAAGGAAAATCCAACAAGGTTGCAAGCCATGATGGATATGTGCAACCTCCTGGTTTTAGAAGTAGGTTCCCTCAGAATGCCAGATGCAAGGGAGAGGCAACAGGATGCAGGCGTCTTGTTGCCTTGTGTGCTCCTTGAGGCAATGGGTAAGCCACTGTGAGATACAGGAAGCTAGACTAGATGGGCCTTTGGCCTGATCCAGCAGGTTTTCCATTTATGGAAGGACGTTTCCTTGCTCTTTACAGCTTATCTAACTGTGCTTGTTATCCAGGCCTGCACCTTCCATGAGGCCAACTGAAACTGTTGCCTCAGGCAGCAGATTGGTGATTGGAAGTACCCATTGCTGTCAATTTATTTTCTTCCACTTTTCCTCCTCCTCCTCCTGTTCCTTGGATTGGAGAAGGAAGTGGAGGACAGAGAGGGAGGGGAACTGTGGAGGGGAGGAGAATGCTGAGCTAGTACAGTGGAGAGTGGGAGGCTGGCACAGCAACAAGTAAAGAGGGTAACATTTGGCAAGCTGGCATCAGGAAACTTTGAGCCAACCCTGGCTGCAACCCTTCTTTATGGTCTGCGTTCCTTATACTTTATCGTTCGGTGTGCCTCACATAACATCAACAATAAATCTCCAAATACTTGAATGTATTTCTCCCCCCTCCCCAATCGTACACTGTAGATAACAGGCACCCCTTGAAAAGATTATCTAAAGCAGTTTTTCTCAAACTGTGGGTCAGGACACACTAGATGGGTCATGAACCAATTTCAGGTGGGTCCCCATTCGTTTCAATGCATATTTTAATATATTATATTTGATGGTATGCCAACCATGTCTACCATGGTATGTGCAGAGACATCCTCGGCTTGCAGTGCGTCTGGGGCGGGGCGACATCACTGTGCCCCCCAGTGGGGCCACACCACCCCCATGCGTTGCCCAGCCACACTTTCCCATGCCTGGAATCATTCCATTTTTGGTGCAAAAATGATTCAGGTGCAAGGGAGGTGCAAAGGGATCCAGGTGCAAGGGAGGGCAGACAGTGAAAAGCTCACGGGTTTTTTCCATGTTGCTGCGCCGTGCTCCAGCCAGCGCTCGCTGCACCTGCCGCCCCCTGTGGGTATGCCCTTCTACGCCTCTGGGTATGCGACTGCCTTTGAGGAAATGTTACAGATCTGTACTTTAATAGGCTACTATCAGTGGTGTCATCTAAATGATTTAAGAACAGGTACTCACTTTTGATTGGCACGTGTCGGGACCCGCCCACCGGAAGTGACGTCATAAGCCAGAAGTGATGTCGTGGCAGGAAGTGACATAAAAAAGCCCTTTTTGAGGCCTCAGATGATTTTAAACTGACCCAGCAGTTGCAGCAGTATTCCACAGCACCCCCAGAACTTGTTAAGGAGGCCTGGCATCATGTTAAAACCCCAGAGCAACTCATTTTTCAGTGGCAAGGAAAGGAAAGGCTCCGCTCACTGCCTGCCTGCCTGCCTGGCTCTGAGAACATGCAGGCAACTCAAACATGCAGGAAATTCAAACGTTGCAGAGGGCAGAGTCAACGAGTGGGCGGGCGAATGGGCGGGGCCAGCTGTAATCCTAGAAACCGGTACTCGCGTACCCCCGCGTATCCCCTGCATGACATCACTGGCTACTATGTACATTGTATGCTTTAACAATGATAGTCAATAGTGCTTATTCCTGGGTAAATGTAGATAGGATTGCAGTCTTTGGGATGTTTGGGGAATTTTTTTAAAAAACAGATCAGCAATTGCTTAGGAGGGTTAGGAGTCTTCTTTATTTTTAATATTTTGCAAACTTTTTAATTTACTTACTTGATTTGATTTCATTTGATCATATGGGCGTGTTAAAAAAATTTCTGCATGATGATGTCACTTCCAGCCATGACATCACTTCCAGGTTAATGACATCACTTCTGGTGGGTCCTGACAAATTGTCATTTTAAAACGTGGGGGGGGGGAGCTGGTGCTGCAGTGTTTGAGAACCACTGATCTAAAAGATTAAAAACCCAAAGCACCAAATCAAAAACCTCAAAATTCAAAACAGGAACAAAAAGAGAAGGACAAATGGCTGATTGAATCACTTGAAGAATGCGTTATATCCTTAACGATGACAACAATGGCCTTAACTATGCTTTGTGCATTACATCAGGTTATTTGCTGCCACAAACAAGAACGTTTTAACTTTACTTTGGCCTTTACCTTCTGCAGTAAATTCTGATGAGGTACTTTACAGACTGAAATGATGATAAATCCCCAGTCAAACGTAAGTGGGTTTTAGTTTTTTATGGCAAAGTGCTACTGGGCTAGGTACATTATAGAATAATAGCCTCCAGAGTCCTGCTGGAAAATGAGGGTACAACAGCCTAAGTTGATGTGACACAACATTGTGTTACGTGATGCCATTTAGTAAGGGGAGCAAAGACTTTCATTTTCAGGGGGCCTTATTCTGTGTGTCATGATGAAGAATGGGAAACAAACCTAATTCTTGTAGCGAATAAATGGCAGATAAAGTACCACTTTCTCCTTTTTTTTAAGAGTGTAGTATAGTAAAAGGCTTTATTTTCAGGCATAAAAACAATTTGATGGTGACATTTCTGCTGTCAAACAGCTTCCATCGGAAAGGTTTATGATAGCAGGCCTGGCTTGCCAAGCAGTATAGATGGGCATCAAACAGTGGATGCAAATTTACACCACTGAACCATTCTGTAATGTGTCAGAATTACCGTATTTCCCCAAGTATAAGGCGCACCAAAGTATAAGACGCACCTTAAATTTGGGGCCAGAAATTTGAAAAATACATTTTTGGGGCCGGCTGCTCTTTAAGGCAAGCGGGAGCACGGAGAACGCTGTGTTCTCCGTGCTCCCGATTGCCTTAAGAGCCACCGGCCTCCCGCCGGCTCTTTAAGGCAAGAGCCGGCGGGAGGCCAGTGGCTCATAAGGCAAGCGGGAGCATGAAGAACACAGTGCTGCGTTCTCCGTGCTCCCGCTTGCCTTAAAGAGCCGGCGGGAGCACTGCCCTCCCTTTTCCGCACTCCCGCCGGCTCTTTAAGCCAAGCGGGAGCACGGAGAATGCAGCGCTGCCCGGCACACCCCTGGAATAAGATGCACCCAATTTTTAGCCCCCTTTTTTTGGGGAAAAGGTGCGTCTTATACTTGGAGAAATACGGTACAAATTTAGGCTTTTTTTTTTTTGCAGCATCTCTCTGAAAGCATGCAACAAATTATTTTATTTATCCATGAAATCATACCTTGTCTGGAAAAGGTGCATATTTCTTCTGTGTGCCGGCCTCTCTGACTCTGAAAGTGATCCAAACCTACTTTACGGTGGCCCTTGTGCCAGCCAAACTTTGCTGGCCTAACTGTGTCAGCCTAACTCCAGGTTAGGATTGTGGCCTCATTAATTCAGCAATGTATGGATCATTTCCCACGCCAGAGAGGTCTGTGCAGAATGTAATTGAACTTTGAAAATGTCTTTCCCCAGAAGTGCCTGGATTGAAAGGGATAATTTTGAAATGACCAACAACAACGTTTGGAATGTTATATGCTCAAGTTGATTTTTCTCAGCTGTTATGATTTTTAAGGAACATGCTGACAGTCATACCGGACTACAACTCCTACACTTGCCTTTTCACCCTTCCCTGGGGCGTTCCTGACTTATCTGTTCCTTCCACAGTGTAGTAAGTGCCACATACAGAGTATAGAATATTTGTTTCTGTGTGAGGAAAAAACACTTTAAAAATCATGGGTTTCAAGGCCACATTCACCAAGTCCAGTTTTTTCCAGACATTTCGCCCTATACTATTCAAAGGAATAAGAAATAAAATAACATCCAAAAATCAGCGGTGGGATCTAACTGATCCAGGAACCGGAACGGTGACCGGGACTCACCTATGATTGGCAGCCTGTCCCGTCGGTTCCGCCGCCTTCCCGCCCGCCACACAGGCTGCCCTGGTGGATGCGCCCCACTGCCACTCGCTCGGGCACCCGGCGCGCCCCCCACCCGTCCCCCCCCGGCGAGCAGGTGCCCCCTCCAAGGCCAGGGGCGCGTCGCAGCGCCGCGTCCATCATGGAGGCAGCGATGAATGGCGGTGGGTGGGCGGAGCGATCCCTAATTAGGTTCAGGAACGGCCGTTCCGCCGCGTTCCCCTGGATGATACCACTGCCAAAAATGCTGAAACCCACTAGTGGCAAGGATGTTAAAGCCACACTGAGAATAGATAAAAGACTAAATGCAATCCTAACCTGGAGTTATGCCAGCAAATTAGGCCAGCAAAGTTTGGCCGGCACAAGAGCCACCGTAAAGCACGTTTGGACCATTCTTGGAGTCAGGGAGGATGGCGCATGTCGGTGTGCTGGCCAATCTGACTCCAAGAATGGTCCTAACATACTTTATGGTGGCCCTTGTGCTGGTCAAACTTTGCTGGCCTAACTGTGCCAGCCTAACTCCAGGTTAGGATCTAAAACAAATATTCCAGCCAAAGTGTCACTAGAACCCTCAGCCTGGTTCTAGGGATGTCAGAATAGAATTGGCTAAACGTTGGCATTCTTGAATCAATTTAGAATGAGGCAATCATCCTATGCAGAGGTTAACAACATGGACCAGAAGTGATGTCATTAACCTAGAAGTTACGGCAGGATGTGACATTATCAAGCAGGAAATGCTATTATTGTAAACAGAATAAAATGACATTCTTGAAATGCAAATTGGCATTATAGGACTGCAGCAACTGTACGATCATGAAACATCCCTGACAGAAAGCAGGATTAGGACAAAATATGATGTAAAAGCACTGAACTGAAAACATTTTTTACAAAAAACCTCACTTGAAAATTCAAACTGTTAACACTCACAGTAGGAATATAGGAAGGCATGAAACAGGCCAGAGATACAGAGGCAAACCTCGAATTGACAAGATACCATCATGTGACCGCCAATCTTCCAGTTGTCGAGCTCCACAGTGGGTGATGCCCATTTGTGGCAGTGGCTCCAAAATGGTTGCTGCAATGTGCTATATGCTCGGCTATCTGGCCTGTTACAACAATGAAACTCTGGGCTTTAATTCAATACATAATCTGAGCAGTCCCTGCATATTTTCAATTCTTGCTGCTGCTATCATAGCCTACACTAGGAATACAGAATCTTCAAATTCCCCTGTCTATATAAAACTAGCCATCCTATTCTCAATTGTCAGAACATTGCCATTTATTTAATTTTTCTAATGTAAAAAAATTAGACTGCACACATGTGCAGTCTGCAAACTAATTGCAAGACATGAAACCCTCCAAATGAGTCATGTCAAACAATCTATGCCCAATCTCTCCTTCCAAACAAGGAAACATGGGGAGCAGTTTGAATATTCAGATGCCACTCAATAGCCGGCAAAGGGCTCTTCAGTATGTAGCCATGTGGATGTTGTTTCCCAAAGCTGCCAATTGGAATTCCTGATTCATTCACAATGTCTGCAACCAGTCCCCAAGCAAGGGACTGCATTATGAATTAGGCATACTGTGGTAGGCAAAACATGCTGCTATGGAGATTCCACAATGAACAGACCAGAGTCATTATTTTTGGACAAAGAAATATGTTAAGGGTAAATTTACTGTGTGTACCAGGAGATCAAAAAATGCAAATTTACTGCAACCTGTTAATAAGCACAGGTAAAAAGATGTTCCATTTTTAATTTCTCATCTGGTGATGTATTCCAGTGACTCCTGTTGATAAGGGTCTATTAACAAAGACCTGATGTTGCTAGGAGCTGTGAATCAGTCCTGAATACAAACAGAGAGCTCATTTGTAAAACCATTACCAGAGATGAATCCCTGATCTCAATTAACTATCAACTCAAGTCAGATCAAGCTAATACGATTCATTAGAATATAACAAGAGTAAATAGTTTTGCCACCAGAACAAATTTATTTCAGAAGCACCGCAAGCCTTATTTAAAATGTCAGATATATTATAAATTCATGCTAAGTGATGACCCAATCCTATTGAGGGTCTGCACAGGCAGAACGCGCATTCTTTCCCACCCCCATCCCCTGCCATGCAGCCCAGCTTCACAGTGCAGAGGGAAATTGTACCCTGGTCTGCCCAGCTGATTGACACTATATGCTATTTATTTTCTTCCCTCTTCCGCTAACCCTCCTAACAACAACTCCATTCTAAAATCCTATATTTGCAAGTACCTGTTTTAAACCTCCCACTAACCCTCTCCTTCTCTCCCATTGGTTCTTCTGTGGAAACTCCACCCACCCAGCAGCCTGACTCACATACTCTTTCTTTCCCTCCTTTATTAACTATGCCTGTCCTAATGGAGCTATTCAGAAATAGTCTTTCACCCATAAGTAGGGTTACTAGATACAAACTGGGACAGAGTGCCTATATGAGTACGCTTCCATGATGAGCTGCACCTGCCCAAATTTCCTCTTCTACACAATAGTTAAATGTATAGGCACTCTGTCCCAGTTTGTATCTGGTAACCCTACCCAAAAGCACTTAAGGGTGCAATCCTAACCTGGAGTTAGGCCGGCCCAGTTAGGCCAGCAAAGTTTGGCCAGCAAAAGGGCCACTAAAAAACAGGTTTGCACCACTCTCAGAGTCGGGGGGGGGGAATTCTGTGTGATGGCCTCTCTGACTCTGAGAGTGGTCTAAACATACTTTATGGTGTTCTTTGTGCCGGCCAAACTTTACTGCCCTAAGTGTGCCTATCTAACTCCAGGTTAGGATTGCATCCTAAATCTCTGCGCAACAGACCTTACAAGTAAACATTTTCCCTCTGCCTCTGAACAAAACCTATATTCTTTTGGAAAATTCTGACATGCGGTTACAGTTAGCTAAATTGGAGGCACTTTGAGGTGCTTCCAATTGAATGTATACGTGTGTGCATGAAGTAGTAGACACGTGGGCGTATGTGAACAGTGTTGGCAACAACAGACTTCCAGCCAGTGCCAGCCAAGCCAATAGTTGACACCACCCTTGCACAAAGCATTTTTACTTACACCTCGCTTTAAATACCAATTTATGCTGGGAACTCAAGTCTTCCTTTGGCCCTCTGAGTGCTTTGTGGAGACCAAACCTTTGTGTGTGTGTGCCTTTTAAACTTCTAGTGCATGAACCTGAATACGTATAAAGTGACCACATGCAAAGACAGCCAGATGCCTATAGCTTTATAGTTCTTGCAAGAAAAATGTTGGCAGGTGCTGCTTTTTTCATCCCTGCATGACATATTGAACTTGTCCAAAAATCTCTCTACACTGCTCTCAAAGTTACAGGAACCCTGCCCTGTATGTACCCTGCCACCATTTGTATACACACTTTCTATTTCTAGTACTGTGTCAAATATTAACGAAATAGGCCATAGTTATAGGAAGAGACCTCCATTCACCCTTAGGAAAGAGCAACACATTAAAAAAATTGCTTTCTGTCTTAGCCTCAGTTATACGTTGCTTTTCAGCCACTGAAAACAAGGTAGCATGAAAGAGATATCAAATTTCATGCTATGTATAGGATTCCTCACCAAAAGTGCATGTCTGTTTTTTAGACTGCAACTTCTGATCTTGTTCAGAGACTGAGGGTGCAATCCTAACCTGGAGTTAGGCCGGCACATTTAGGCCAGCAAAGTTTGGCCGGCACAAGGGACACCGTAAAGTATGTTTGGACCACTCTTGGAGTCAGAGAGACCAGCACACAGATGTGCGCCATCCTCCCTGACTGCCAAAATTCCCTCTGCTGTACAATGTTTAAAAGTACAGGCACTCTGTCCCAGTTACTATAGTATCTGGTAACCTACCCAAAGCTGCATTGACAAACAGTAGCGTCCCTAAAGAGGAGGCAAAGTGCAAGGAGCCTTCGTGTAAATCACCCCTCTCTCTCCCCGTTGTAGCCAAGGCAATGTCTCAGCATTGCTTACTGGCTACCGTGGCAAGAGAATGGAGCGATTTATATGGCAAGGTACAGCAAAACATAGTGCTCTACCCATCTATAGGGACATTACTATTCACAAATGCTATCTCCAGGCAATTGTTATTAAAAATGGGCAACTAGCTCTTTATGATTCTTAATGGGCTCACTTTTCCCAAGCTTTTGGGGGAGAATTATCTGAAAGTCAAGGTAAAGAAAGAGCAAAATTGGCTGCCGGAAGCCCTGATTTTCATGTGCCCCCCCTTCTTTTTCCCAACAATTATTATCCAGAAGCACTGATAGGGGGAGAGCTTAAAGAAGAGTATTTATTCTCAAGTTTTCATATCAACAGGAAATTTCCAGTGAAATGTTCACTGGGAATTGGCTTCAGGGCTTTAAAACAGCACAGAACTATGTATTTATTAATTTTGCTTTTCACTTGTTTAGCTATAAATTTAAGTAATTAGGAGGCAAACTGAGCACAAAATGTGGGGGGTTTGAATGGCTCAGATTTGATGGAAGAGGGTTGAAACTTAAATCTAGATACTCCCTTCTCATTTTTATCCTTGCGAGTAGAAATGAGCACTGTGTATATTTTTGTAAGCACTGAAAGAGAACAGGTTTTACTGACTCATTAAATACTCTGACAGATTGTATTACACCCATTCTTCCAAATGCAAAATATACTGAAATGATCTTGCAATGTTGCACCATTTACAACTTAGATTGAAAAATAGGGAACATTGTGTTTGGCTCCTTCAATTTTTTTTTTTAACACCGTAATTTTTCTCTGCAGCTTTCCCATTTCTGTAAAAACTGTGGGTTCAGGGAACGTATTATGCAGAGATATTAAGCCTTATTTATCTTCCAGAAAAATAAACCATGTACCTTTGTTATTGGAGAATAGAATGATTCACTGAGTCTTAAGAAGGCAGCAGCTCACCTGCTTTAGAAACAAAACTCAAATGTGTAAATTGTGTGACCAAGAACCTAGAAAATTACCCTCAATTTTTGCTCATTTCTCCTCATTTCTGGGACATGGCAAGAGGCCACAAAGACCGGACTTTTCATTGAATTGTGTAATCACCCCACTTCCTGATCAATTAATTGATGGAGTTCAGCATTCCAAATTTGAAGAGACCTGTTTACTCCTTAAATGTAATCAAAGTTTTCATGCCTCCAAAATTCCAATGAGTCCCAAATCCTGATAACACAGCATATTTGGTTATCATAGTCACCTCCCTGAACTCCTGTTTGGAAAAACAACTTTCATAAAACAAAGGAAAGCTTACAAACTGCCAGCCATTATGACATATCCCGTGATTGAGCTCCAGTCTAGGAATAACTCAATGGCCATCCAACTAGATTCTACATGCTCAACTGCACGGGAAACAAAATTCGAACTAAGCAGAAATCCTCAACTAGCAGTAAGGGATCCAGTGATTAAGTCACCCCACCCAGGGATCCAATTAAATGCTCTGGGGCAAAACCCTATAAACATTCTGAGCACTGGGGCCTTGTATTCTTTGCTTCCACATCTACTGCCCACCAGCCTCCCTTGCTGCCAATATGTGGAGTAATAAACCACTGGTGCTAAGCCTCTATCCTGGAACCACTGTGCCAGCCAGCAGTGGGGTCACCCCATGACCCCCCCCCTTTCCTCTCCGAATGTTTCTCCTTCAATCTCCTTGACTGATACTGTGGAGCTAAGGGGCTAGCATTCTGATGGTCAACTAACCTTCTGGGCCGCATCTTTCTCTTTCTCCATGTGCCCTACCTTCTTCATTCCCAGGAAAGGCATCTCAGGTCCCTAACCCTGAATCCTTCCAGGTTATAGTCTTTTTGCATACTAAGGGCTTGCTTCAAAACCATCATTGAGATCCAATTTTGCCCAGGGAGATTTAGGGCACAATCCTAACCTGCAGTTAGGTTGGCATGGTTAGGCCAGCAAAGTTTGGCCAGCACAAGGGCTGCCATAAAGCTCGTTTGGACCACTCTCGGAATCAGGGATGATGGTGCACATCTGTGTGTTGGACTCTCTGATTCCAAAAGTGGTCCAAAAATCCTTTCCAGTGTCCCTTGTGCTGGCCAAACTTTGCAGGCCAAACTCCAGGTTAGAATTGTGCACTTACTTGATGAGCTTTTCACAACCATGACCCCTACAATTCAATGTTCTCAAGCCTCTCAGAAACATAGGTAACCATGGCCTCTGGTGTAGCATCATTAAAGACCCACTACATTCTCAATATTTTCATTGTCTCTAATGCGACCTCAAATTGACTATTTGATTAGTGATGGTCTCTGCTGTGCGTGGAAGCCTTATATAATTTTCCTGATTTTATAGCATTTGCGACGTTTTCTATTGGAGGATTTTTGTAACATTTTCTGTTGAAAGCCTGCCATTCGCCTCAGGCCTCCTTACAAACAAACTCCCTTGACCAATCCAATCCAAAACAAGGAAAAGCAACCTTCCTAGTAGTGATCTCCCTTCTGTGGCTTGGAGCATCAGTCAAAAATGCTTGCTGAGTGGGAGAGAGTAGCTCCCAGACGGCAAGTGAATGAAGTGCTTTTATGGCCTGTTTTTAGCATCAACTTGCCAGTTGCCTTCAGTTCAGGCCACAGATAGCCATTCATTCTCAACCGCAGCCTTTTGCCCCGCCTGAACTTTTCTTCTGTTAACATTACCCATTTCCCCTCTCCCCTCTTTCCTCCTTGCACCCCAAAATGTTTCCTTCTTTCTCCCAGGTTTTACTGGGAAGCCCACGTAATCCCCCTACGTCCCTTCTATCCCTGTGTTTTACCCCTCTTTCCCTGCCCCTTCT
This sequence comes from Lerista edwardsae, assembly GCA_029204185.1. Taxonomy (NCBI): domain Eukaryota; kingdom Metazoa; phylum Chordata; class Lepidosauria; order Squamata; family Scincidae; genus Lerista; species Lerista edwardsae. Next base: position 3,485,317 of record JAJKFI010000024.1, read on the forward strand.
GTAAGGAATTCCTCTCTCCTTCCCTCTCTTTGATTCTCTTCTAACTGCTTTTCCTGGGCCTCCGTGGTTGGGTTACTGTAACCAGCAGACTCCACATCAGGACTAAATGCACGTAAGCCAATTCATTGAGACCCAGCTTCACTGCCCTGTTCTTGGTTTTTGAGCACTTTAGGGTGCAATCCTAACCAACATTCCAGCACTGACACAGGTGTACCAATGGGGCAGGTGCTGCATCCTGAAGTTGGGGGGGGGCAGTCCTGAAGGCCTCCGCAAGGTAAGGATTACCTCAGAATGCCACAATTACTTCAGAGTGCCAGAATTACCTCCACAATTACCTCAGAATGCCAGATGCAGGGGAGTGGCAACAAGATGCAGGTATCTAATTGTCTTGTGTGCTCCCTGAGGCGTCTGGTGGGCCACTGTGAGATACAGGAAGCTGAACTAGATGGGCCTTTCGCCTGATCCAGAGGTGGGACATCCAAAAGATTCACTCATGATGACCCAAAAGAAATAGTAAACAAAATACTTGACATTGATTGCACAGTAATGATGTCCTAAAATCGCCTCTTCATCAGGATTGATGGTAGGGATCACCTTGCTTATGGTGTCTTTCATGATCTAGCTATAAGGTATCATGGTTGTTGTTGTTTTGTGAAGTCACATTATACGTGTGTGTGCCGGGGGGGCCAAAAGCCCCAGGTGTGGCACTCCTGGGGCGGGAGGAGAGCTGTGATGAGGCGGCTCACCTTTCAGAGAGGTGAGTGTTTTTCGGCCCTCCTGCCCACCCCTGCCATCATACTGCTCCAAAATGGAGCCTGGCGTGGCAGCGGAGCAGAGCGGCGCACGGGGCAGGGACTCAGCGGAGGGGGCAGACCATCCCCTCCTCTATCCCTGGGCGGTCCACTGCCTTGGTCTGCAACTGTCATGTTGGGCTCCATGGGTTACCTTCCCTCGTCTCAGTAACCAGAAATATCACTGAGAATTAAACTCCAAAGAGAATACAATATTTATGTCAATACAAAGGCTAGTATTTTCTGTCACCATGATAGGTTTTTTTTTTTTCCTGAATCCTGAAAAAAATGGAAGCTCCACGGAAGACAGCAGATTTAGCAGGTTTCTGCATAGAGGCTGGCTGGGCCACACTGAAGAGTCAGATGGCAGCTTGCCTAAGCAAGAGGATGAAAGCAGTGATGTCATGCAGGGGGAACACGGGGGAACTCAGTTCCACTAGTTAAAATTAGGGCTGACTCTGCCCACTTCACTCTCCCTCCTCCTCCCTCCCAATTCCTCTGCAAAGAGCTTTTCTTCTTGGTTGGCCGGCACTCAGAGGGTTAAAGGGAGCGACTCCGGATTCCTAGGGGGGCAAAGGCAGTGATGTCATTCAGGGGGAACTGACCAGAACCGGCGTTCCGTGGCTGGTTCCGGGTTCCCGACAAGTGCCAATCAAAAATGAGTTCCTGTTCCTAAATCATTTGAATGACACCACTGGATGAAAGGGAGGGGTGAAGCCAGAAAGCTGAGCCTTCCTTACGAGATTAGTGCACAGTGCTTGAATACAGCACAGCTGTGGAGTCTTGTCCTATGCCTATTGATGGGTAAGCCCCACTTTGTGTCATAGCTGCATTCCAAGGGAGTGTGCCCATATTCACAGCCTGAGACCCTGAGGATCCATTTCTACCTGAACTCTAGGACCTCTGTCCATACTTCTTTCCTTCCATTGTCGTCATGAAGGTTTGGCAAATAGCGTATTGGCTGAGAGCACAATTCTAACTTGTGATGGAACAGCAACGCTGGTGGGCCTGTGCTGTATCCAGTGCAAGCTGGGAGTGCTCAGGAGCCTCCCCTATGTGCTCCTTGGATCTGCGCCTGCTATTTAGCAGGCACAGAGCCGAGGACACCGCATGGCCCGGGGACGGAAGCTTGGATGCAGCCTAATGGCCGTATCCCAGGTCCACCCCCACCCTGGGCCAGCACGCCTCCCAGTCCGCCCACCCCATCCAGTTCCTTTCTCTCTCCCACCCTTCCCCCATCCAGAACCACTCTTGGGGCAGCCGAGTTTGGCTGGAGTTTCGGCCCAATGGCAACTTTCAGGATTTCACCCTAAATTACAGTCATCAGTGAATATACAGGTGGGCATGGATTCTGTATCTGCGGTTTCACTTATCCACGGATCAGGAGCCCCCTGTATTCTTTATTCTGTTATTCTTACTTTTTGTTGTTGTTCAGTCACCAGGTCATGTCCGACTCCTTGCGACCCCATGGACCACAGCACGCCAGGCCTCCCTGTCCTCCACTAGCTTCCGGAGTTCGCCCAACTTCATATTCATCGCTTCGGTGACACTATCTAACCATCTCATCCTCTGCCGCACCCTTCTCCTTTTGCTTTCCATCTTTCCCAGCATGAGGGTCTTTTCTAAAGAGTCCTCTCTTCTCATGAGGTGGCCAAAGTACTTGAGCTTCAGCTTCAGGATTTGTCCTTCCAGGGAGCAACCAGGCTTGACTTCCTGTAGGATTGACCAATTTGATCTCCTTGCAGTCCAGGAGATTCTCAAGAGTCTTCTCCAGCACCATAATTCGAAAGCATCTATTCTTTGGCACACTGCCTTCCTTATGGTCCAGCTCTCACAGCCAAACATTGCTAAAAAATTTTGATCAGTTGTGGCGGCAGGGGAAAACCCTATAAACATAGGTTTCCTCTTATCCACGATTTCAGGTATCCACAGGGGCGTATCTCCTACAGATACCGGTGCATGCCTGTGTTTGCTCATTTTGGATATACTGCTCCATTGACTGGGGATCAAGAACTTACAGGTTGGTTTTGATGTAGATCGACAGTTTCTAAACCGCAGCCTGCTGGGGAAGGAAAAAGCCACCTGGGTGCATTGCATTCCATTCCAGGCCACAGCCTCCTATTTTACCCACCAATCTTCTCAGAAACTCACAGCAGGCAGATGCTTCTGCTGTCTGTAGGCCCAGCAGGCTATGCTACCCACTGTGAGTTTTGGAGAAGATCAGCTGGAAAGATTAGATGCTGCAGTGTGGAACTTAATGCCATGCCATGAATCCACCACGACTGATGGAGATGGGACATTCTAGCCCAGGAGTGTTAAACATGTGGGCTGAATAAGATTCATGGTGCCCGCTGAGGACAGAAGTGATATCATTAAGCAGGAAGTGACATCATTAAGCAGCTGATGACCCAAAATAAGCACTTTCTTCTCAGTTAGGAACTCATTAGCTGCAAATGGCAGAAGCGTAAACATGCAAGACTTGATACTATTTTCATTATACATGTCCGATCAATTTTCATATGGGCTGCCCTTTCAGCAGCACTACTTCTGCCAAGGCATCACTTCAAAGCTCAGCAGCTGACAGCAGCTGATGGTGCTGCTGGCAGAGCCCAATTTTCACATTGTCTGGATAAAAAGCTTCCAAGGGATATATCTGGCCAGGGATATATCTATCTTGACACCCCTATAAGACCACTATAGCCATCATTCTTCACTCATTCAGCTCTTCTGTCCCTCCCCCTCTTGAAAAAAAATACTATAGACATAGTCAGTGGTGTCATCCAAATGATTTAGGAACAGGTACTCACTTTTGATTGGCACTTGTTGGGGTCCGCCCACTGGAAGTCATGTCGTGGCAGGAAGTGAGGTCATAGCTGGAAGTGATGTCATGACAGGAAGTGAGGTCATGATTGTTGCCGTGGATGTGATCATACTTGTAATAACTTCAGCTTCTGGTTAATGTTGATTTAACTTCTATTGCTTTGCTTTCTAGAGATGTGTATAGACATATTTTGCTTCAACTGTTCCCTGGTTAAATAGCAGGCTAGACTGTACTAGATTGTGAGCCCTTTTGGGACAGGGAGCCATTTAACTTTAATGTTAAATGCAAGGAGCCAGCAAGGAGCAGGAGGGGGAACGGGCAACCAAAAAAAGACCATGTGGGGGCTGAGGCTGGGGGGAGGCTGCAGGAGGAACCGGGACACTGGATCTGCGCGGCTGGAGGGAGCGGGAGCCCCAGGCAGCCTACCTTCTCACGCTTGCTGCCTTATTCCCGGGTCTCCCTCGCTGCTGCTGCTGCTGCTGCTGCTGCTGCTGCTGCTGCTGCCACCTCCGGTCCTCTTGCTCTGCTGCTGCCGCTGATGCCGCCGCCACCACGCTACCTTCCTGCCTGCCTCCTCACAGAAAGTGCAGGCAACGGCTGCGGGCGTGCAGTACACATGCTCAGCTGCTGAGCCAACCAGCCAACGGGGCCAGCTTTGAGTGGGCGGGACCAGCTCAACTTCTAGGAACCGGTACTCGCGTAGTGGTGTGTAGTGGGTGCATGACATCACTGGAAATAGTAGTAGGAGATGCAGAGCTCAATCCAATACTGGCGTTGTGCTGGCGCTGCGCTCTTGCGCCGATCCAGTGCTGTCGCAAACGTGCCATCAGGTGCATCTGCACCAGTGAATCGGGCACTGGACCAGCGCAGGCAAAAGCGCCGGAGCTTGGGCACCACTGCGCCCCTCGCCTGCACTGGTCGAGGGCATCCCTGAGGCATGCCAGGGGCATAATGGGGTGGAGCAGTGGGCAGTGACGGGGGCAGCGATGGCCATAGTGCCAAATCTTAAGCTCTGTCCCCAGCCAGGGTGGCCCCGATTCAGGCTACTGCTGTGCACTTTCACGTGCACCTGCAAACCAGCAGACGCAGATCCGAACAGCCCCATAGGGCTGACTGGGGCTTACCAGGGTGCAAGGGAAAAACCTGCCCTTGCCCTGCGCTGCGCTGCTGCTGCCTCCTGCTGGGCTTACGATGTAGCCCTGCAATGCCGGTGCTGCTTAGGATTGGTTGGGCAGTTATTCACTCACCAGCTGGGTGGGTGCAAGATGTTGCTATTGCCTAAGCACAACTAGGTAAAAGGGTGGAGGAAAAGAGATAGAGGATGAGGAAAAAGGGATTTGGCACCCCACTTCAGGAACCAAAATCCATTGGCCAGAGGCGTTTCTACAGGGAGGACAAAGCTCTAAGTTACCCTGTCATGTAAATCCCTCCTCTCCCTTGCTACTGTAGCCAGTAAGCAATGCCAAGATGTTGCTTTTCCCTGTGAGGATTGGCTAAAACGGTGCAGGAGAGGAGTGATTTCCACTGCAAGGTAAGGCTTCTTGCAAAACTTAGAGCTTTGCCCTCCCTTAGATCTGCCTCTGCCATCAGCCTACCATTATTGCTGATTTTTGCTATTTTAGTTCTCTTTCATTTGAGACGCCTGCATGAAATGAAAACCGTATGCTGCGAAACATGTATTGCTCTACAGAGCTGTGGGACTTTGCAAGGTCAAATCAAGTAATATTTCTGATGTAAGGAAGAACCAAAGCTCATTTTCATGAAATCCAGGGACCCACACGGAGTAGGCGACCATCTAAAATTATTGCAAGTTTTTTTTTAAATTGTTATTGCAAGTGAAAGTGGCAAGTGCAGACTAATTATGAATGTGGATGATCAAGAGAAGCTGCTGAAATGTTGGGAATGTCAACACTAATTTAATCAATGGGGAGCTCCTACTTTGCATGTGTGTTTGAGCCTGGCCAAGATTAATTAAAGCAAAGCAAAGATGAGCATCAATTTATTCATTATCATTCCAAGTTTGAGGGCAAGCAGAATAAAGGAAAACAAGGAAGCAGAGTGACACAGGGTCAGTCCTGGTGGCACTCCATTCAGTCTCGTTTTTAAAATGTAGAGTAGAAGAGTGGGCAGGCATGCCTTTCCCTTACCAAGTATGCACATGCTTACTTGTAGGGGGCAGTTAGAACACATTACCCCCTGATTAGGCACTAACGTTCAGGGTGAGAAGAAACATCTGTCTATCTCATGCATTCCATAAGTCCAGGTGGAATATCACGCAAATGGACCAATGGGTATACTGTGCTTGAAGGCCCAGATGTTGCCTTCCCAGTGTGGTTCTCTCCTTCGGCTGCCTGCCATCAAGCTTCAGTAGGCAATCGCAAGTCAAGCCTGGACAAGTCCTCAAGGTCGTAATTCCGTTCTTTGCCGGCTGGCCTTCTCACACACTGCACCGCAGCTCTCCCTTGCGGTGAGCTAATCAGCTCCACAGTGACTCTGTTCTGCCACCACAGGTACTGCAGCTTGTCACAGCCTGGCATCCATCTGGCCCAGAACCAAGGAAACCACACAGCATGAATTGGGACTGCACGGCCCCCTGATGAGGCCTAGGATGAGGCCTAATCCAAAAACAAACCATAGATTCTCCTGCTTAGCTTCAGGCAGTACCAGCAGCTCAACCATCAATCCACACCTCCTGCCCAATTGACCTCCTAACAGTTGACCTCCCAATGATTCACAGTGTCAGTGAGAAGGCCCAACCCTTCCCATCAGTGCACATGGGCCTTGTGCTGTACTGTTTCAAAGTGCTTTACGCAAGACCTCAATAGGATTGGGACATGAATGAAATCCATTTCACAGGATGAACTCAGGCATAAAACTCAGCCATGATTATGCCAAATATTAGAATTATGAGCATTACTAGAATTACTGATGTCTTGGGTTTCCTCTCCCTTTTGTGCACAAGGGGCAAAAAAGAGTGTCCATACGTAGTTCCATTCTACAAGCTACAACCTGTCATTCTGCCTGCGATCAGCAAATCCTAGTTAGTTAATAAGTAATGTAACTGTAACCAGCTTCAGCCAAATCCTGTTCGCAAACAATGGCTGAAACCAATGGCATTTGCCAGGATTTGGCACAAGCATAAATTGTGGTTTCTTCATTGCAAGAAGCTGCAAATTTCTTCCGGTCATATGTGAAAGGAAGACATCTTTGAAATATTTGTATCAACAAGGTGGCCAATCTCTGTCAGATTTCCAGGGAGGGATCTGGCACCCTGAAGTTGCGGTCTTCCTCTGTCTCTTCCAAACTGCCAGTCTCACAGATAGCGACGATGTTGTGTCGACGTCATCTCACTAGTGCCGTGCGGCACCCCCACATTGCCCTGGAGCTCTCACTGGCCTGACAGCGCTGACAGGGAGCTTCCCTTGCACCAGCTGACCTCGGCTGGCGCAAGGGAGGTTCTGGGAGGAGGGAGGGCAGGGAATGGGCGGTACTGGGCAAGAATGGGAGGGCCAGCAGGTGTGCTGGCCCAGGGAGTTAGGCGGGGCCTGGATGCGGCCATGTAGTCCCAATTCAGGCTGTGTGGTTTCCTTGGTTCTGGGCCTGCTAAATAGCATGCCCGTGCCCCAGGGAGGCTCCCCAGTGCACCAAAGGTGCGTTGGATTTGGTGCAGGCCCACCGGCATCACCAATCCAGCATACCTTAGAATTGCGCTCTGCATCTACTACTACTACTACTACTACTACTACTACTACTACTACTACTACTA
>JAJKFI010000024.1:3503986-3541240 GCA_029204185.1 Lerista edwardsae
TAATAATAATAATAATAATAATAATAATAATAATAATAATAATAATAATAATATTTATATACTGCCTTTCTTAGGTCACCAGATTTCTTTAATGACTATAACTCAAGGCGGTTTACATAGGCAGACTTTATTCAGAAACCCGAAGGTTTTTACAATTTTTACAGAAACGTTCTATTTTCCAAGAACTACACACATACAGATGGATCTTTCTGGATTTAGTCCTTCTTTCTGGCCACCCGTTTGTCTTCTTGCTGGCTGATAAGCGGCTTTCCTGCTCCAACCAGAGAAGCGGCTGACTTCAGCACAACTCCCCCTCACACAAGGCAGCCGAAGACAGCTCAGCTGTTAATCAGTCGCAATTTACAAGGTCTGCCGCTCACAGGGACGTCCGGTAGTCCCAAACTGGCGACCTTCAGCTCTTCAGCTCTTCAGGCAAATGGAGGCATTAACCCTCTCGACTAAATCTTCTGCGCAAATCCTAACCTGCATTGGAATAGCCAGGCCAGCGTAGCTGGGCTGCATCCTGAGCACATTAGGAGGCAGCAATAGCTCAACACGGGGCAAGGGGATGTTTTCCCCTTGCCCTGAGGTAAGCCCCAGCCAGCCCTATGGGGCTACTTGGATCTGTGCCTGCAGATTTGCCGGTGCAGTTCCACGTGGCCAGGAGCAGCCCGAATTGGGCTTCCCAGCCTGTGGATGGGGGTCAGGATATGGCCCAACGACCGTGTCCCATCTCTGCTCCAGTTGCTGCCCACAGCATCACCCTGTCACACCTCTGGCACGACTCTGGCATGCCCTCAGCATAGTCCTGTGCTGACCGAGCAACACTAGCACTCGATTGGCACAGCTGATGGGTATATTGGCTTCCATGCGTCAGCGCAGCTGCTTGTGCAATCCAGCGAACTGATTCCGCGGCACAGATGCACCTGATGTCATTTTTGCCGGCGCAACACCAGGTTAGGATTCTGCTCTAACAGCTTTATTCCATGGAAGCAAAACAGCGCACACAGCAAAAGCCCACCTGTGCAACTGCTCTGCCCACTCAGGCAGAGGTCCAATCCTTTTATGCAGTTTGAAAGCTGTTACCAGGCAGAAATAGATATGTAAGGACATCACCAGAGGTAAGTAAGGTGATCTAAGATGGAGGCACTTTGGTTCAATAGATACCTAAAGCTAGATGTCTGTTGGACAAATAGATTATCTAAATGTCGGAGCCCATCACAATAGAAACAAAATTATGGCTTAGTGGGAATAATCAGAATGGGCAAAATAATTGATCAGATGGACTCCAGTTTTGTACTTGACTTTGTGCTTTGAAGACTTTTGGATGAGGCCAGGGGCCGGATCCAATACCCTTCTGATCCTTCCCGAGTGAGCAGCAGTTTGCATTCCATCGGGGAAGCAGAGAAAGACCTCTACTACAGCTCCCAAGGGTCTTTGTGGCCAGCTACTTCCTGGGTCCGCTACTCCAGCAAGTCATGCGCCTGGCATTCTGCACAGAGGTGGCTGGCCACAAAACCTCTGGGAGCTGTGGTAGGGTCTTTTGTGGCTTCCCCAGCAGAACACAAAGTGCCGTTCGCGTCAGGGAATGTTGGAGACCAGTTTGGAGACTGCTGGATTAGGAAATAGCTACTACATACATTGTAGACTTGTCCATAGTCCTTCCACCATGTCTTCCACCACCTCTAATATCAGCCAACAAGATAATTGCAGTTGCTGTTGGTGCCCTGAATGGCTCTGATGATGAGTGGGAGAGGCTGCTTACACAGCATGTTGCAGTGCCTGCAATCCTTGCCATGACGCCCCCCCTGGAGCTGCACTACTGAAGAGTTGTTCCCCAGGACCTAGAGGGGTCCCTCAGATAATCCCATGGCTGCTGTGTGACTCATAGCTGCTTCATGACCCACTGCAGCCATGGGAGGGATTGGCAAGGCCTCTGGGTGTGGACCTTAGATGGTTGCCTCGGTAGGCCCCTTATTACTCTTACTCTAGCCCAGTTGTAAACCCAGCCAATGGGCCACCCAGGGAGGCGGTACACCCCCTCCGCTGTTTCCCCCCCCCCATGTGCCGCTCCACTTCGCCCTGTGTCACAATAGGTTCCCTTTCAGAGCGGTACAATAGCAGGGGTGGGAGGGAGGGCCAAAACCACTCGCCTCTCCGCAAGGCAAAGCACCTCGCCACTGCCCTCCTCATGCCCCAGGAGCACTGCGCCCAGGGCCTTTGCCCCCATGGACATAATGTTAGGTCCGAGACTGCTCCAGCCCTACTCATGACATGAAAAGGAATGCTTTTATGCAAAACAGTAGGCCTGCCTTATTTTGATTTTGTTGTCCATTTGAGAGTGAGGGGCTGCTTTACACAGGAGTTCAGGCGCCTACAAAACTTTGCTATCCCCCCTTTAGGAACACCACTGCTGTAAGGTACGTTTTTCTTCACTCATGTTTTTGGAGACTTCCATCCACAGAGTTCGTCATGATATTTTTGAATGGTCTACCTAGCTGGGGCCCACCTACTCTGACCAGTAGCGTCTTTCCAAGGTCTTGCCCAGCCGTGCCTCTTACAATTTAACTAAAAATATTTGAACTCCTTCCATCCATCACATGTGGCCTTCCAGTTAGCCGACTTTAAAGATGTTGCACGTAAATATTGTATTTGGTCTGGTATGTTGTTTCCTCCTGGGCTCTGTTGTAGCTACCTATACTGTTTATGGAGTTGGCAATGACCTCTGTCACTCTCGTTCTTCTCTTACGCTCCCCCTTTCCATTATGAAATCATCTTTGCTTGATGTAAAAAAGCACATTATCAGTCGACTGGATTCTGCAGCGGGCATCATTCAGATGTATTACAGCAATACATCATCAACTTATTGTGGGACTCATAATGTATTAGTGCAATGCATCATCCCAACACCATCGTTCTTTGGATACCAGTGCTTCCATGAATCACCACAGCAATGCAGGCAAGGTATACATGAATGAATGACAGATAGCGGAAGCCTATTTTTTAAATAAAAAGAATAGGTTATTTGAAAGTTTGGAACAAGTGTTACTATATTTGCCAAAGGTGGAATATGCTCTCTCAAACTTTATTTCCTTCCATAAATGAGAAGACCAACTTTCTTACAGTGCAATCCAAGCATGCCCTAGGGCCAAAACAAGTGCCGTTTTCCTCCATAAATCTGTGACATCACTTCCGTGACAGATTGTCATTGTGAAAAGTAGGTCCCAGTACTAATACGTTTGAGAAGCACTGTTTAAAGTATATAATCCTGTTCCTCCTGCATCCACCCCATCGCAACCCAACTAACCATCTTCTGAGAGTAGCCTTACGCACAGTGATGTCATCTGGTAATGAGGAAAGGGAACACTGGGCGGGACTTACGCGTGATTGGCTGCCCGTCCGTTCCGTTCCGTGGCTGCCCTGGCCTCGGCGAGGCGCCTGCTCGCCGGGGGGGACGGGTGGGGGGCGCGCCGGGTGCCTGGGCAAGCAGCGGTGGGGGGTGCCAACCGGGGGCAGCTCCCCCAAGGCCAGGGCAGCCACGGAACAGAACGGACGGGCTGCCAATCACGCGTAAGTCCCGCCCAGCGTTCCCGTTCTTCATTACCAGATGACATCATTGCTTACATGCCTCGCGCATCGGGGACCTTGCCCTGCCCACCCTGCAGGCTGAAGCAGGGCTGGCGACTGGTCATTGGTGAATCAGCGGCGAGGGGCGGGGCTGGCCAATGTGCTTGTGCGGGCTTGCTCTGCCCAGCCCCTCAGTTGACAGATTGAGATTAGCTGGTCGTTTCGGGGCCCGGTAGGAATTTTTTGGCCCTCCAGCTGATTGGCCTGTGCTGAGGGGTCTTTTTCGCCTACCCCAGACTGTCATCTTGGTTGGCAGTACAATAGGTAGGTTCTTTTATTCCTGGTCTCTGAGGCAGGTAGCGTGCTGGGGGTAGGAAGGGATGTGTTTGGTGTACATTCTAAGGTGGCGCGTTCGGGGATATAGCTGGTTCAGATCACACATTGCTGACCCGGCTCGGTGAGATGGCCTGCTAACCCTTGGACGGAGGCTGCAAAGGCTGCCCTTTGGTGACGCTGGGACAAGCTGGCACGGCCACGCTGCCTTGACCCTTCGGGGTTGGCGATGATGGATTCAGCCAGGCTTTGCCAGTTTGAATCTGGAGTCAGGAGTACGCCTGTTGGTCATCCTGACTGCTGGGGGGAGGCAGACGGCTAGTGCTGTTTCCCCCATAGATCCAGCACGCTTGGGGAATTGGTTTAGTTACCCGCTGTTATGTATTTAATAAAGTGGCCCATTATTACTCCAGCCTTGCATCAGTGTGCTTATTGGGCGATGCGTGGGTCATAGACCAAACAGAAATATTTAGAATCAGAGTCACTGGGGTGGGGGCCACTGGGTCATGATATTGCCAAACATAAATCCTTGAAGCCAGACATTTCATCAGATTCTTCATAGGCTTTTTGGTTGGCAATAAACATCCATTGATACTATGCCTCGAAGGACTATCATCCATCAACTATCACATTGTCGTGCTAGCATTAAACACTGGTGGCAAAGGCAAAACACATCAAAATCTACTGCAACGGCCATAATTACCAATCAGGCATGCTAATCTTACTATGAAACTCTCATTGTCTAACATCACCTTTACAACATCATAAACAAGATTGATTCCAGGCTGCGTTTTGCAATATTTTTTATTTTATTTAACTAATAAAAAAAGAAAAAAAATCTAAATCATACATAAACACTTCGTAAAACACAGCAAGAGCGAAACAGTATATCCTACTTAAATATTGTTTTCTACTACCAAATCAAAATGTTACAAATCAACAAAATCTATCCCCGACAGCCCTTCATATATTATCCAGTTAATTCCCCTTATTACAGTTATTTAATCTATTTCCATTGATTCCAGGCTGCATTTTGAATACTGTATACAATTTGATATTTTCTTTTTAAGTATTTCCTAATTTTTAAAAGTTGTTTCTGTGTATATTCCTTTTTACCTATAGACTGCTCGCTTATTTTCGCCAACAACAGAAAGCGTTCCTCATACTGAATCACATGGTTTAGTGAGGATAAAAATATCAAGTACATCGCAAAATGATCTTTCGGACAGGAACTCGCTTTATAATACAACAAACCAGCCTTTAAGTTTTGAATCCCTACTGTCATGCAAAGAGGAAGTTTCATGTAACTCCTGCAACCTTTCTAGTGCTCAAAATGACATAAGTGTAGTGTTGTGCAGAAAGCTGAAATGAATGACCCCCGGGGATCCTTTTCAGCCTGCAAGTAAGTCTGCCCGCTCTGTGACCCATGTTATACAAATTTAGGCTTCAATATATCAAAAGCTCTTACAAGATACATCCAAGCACACCATCAGTGTGTTCTCTTCTCCCAGCCATAGCTAGGACCCAAGAAACTATAAAGCTGATTCTGTAAGGTCAAGAGAAAGTGTTCCTGTGTGTGTGTGTGTGTGCAGAGGCTTGGGGAGGGTGCTGTGGGGAGAGGCAAGTGTGGTGGGTGCTGGCAGTGGTGCAGAAAAATCTGTGCATTTTTCATCCCCCCCCCCCCCCGTATTGGAAAAGGCAGGAGATACCGCGAGGAGATAGGGAATGGTATCAGCAGTGGCCCCTTGTCCCAGATTACCAGGAAGTACAGGGTTAATCCCAGAGCTTCTGCAAGCCTCAGGAGCACAGCTGCAGGCTGATGAGGGCCCTGTCTAGGAAGGGATTAGCACAGGTGCAGATGGGTGTGGCTGATGAACCAGAGCCTGCCCAGCAACAGAGACTGATTGGCCTGCCTGAGTATAAAGTGGGAGGCAGGAGCTGCAGTAAGGGACCTGGGTAGGTGCTGGAGGAGGGCACCAGGTAGGTGCTGGATGGATTGTTAATGGAAGGGTGATTAGCACCAGGTAGGTGCTGGCCAGAAGCACTGGGCAGGTGCTGGACGGATGGATTGACTGTTAAAGGACTGGATAAGGTAAGGTTATTGTGGGGAGTAAGTGTGGGGAACTCTTGTATGGCTGTCATGCCCCTGGAGCCACCAAGTGAAGGAGGCAGTTGTGTCTTAGGCAAGCCGACTGCCTATTGTTTGGTGGTGGGGTTTGGTGGTGCTACATTAGGGTATCTGGAGCTAAGCCAGTGATGAGGGCAGTCTGGAGGAGGCTGGCCAGCCGGTGATTCCAAGCAAAGCTGCTGGAAGAGAGGAGGCCCAGTAGGTGAATGAACCCCCTCCCTCTTGCTTATCTCTGAGGCTGCTCTGGAGGGTAAACTAGCTAGCCTAGTGTGGGCCTTGGGGGCCTTGGGGAGGTCCAGCAGGGAATTTGGCCGAACACCTCCCTCGTGCTCGAATCGCTCCAAAACTGGAACAATTCCTGGTGCAGAACAGTTAGGCCAGCAAAGTTTGGCTGGCATAAGGGCCACTGCAAAGTGCATTTGGATCTCTCTCGGTGTTAGGAAGGATAGTGCACTTCTGTGTGCCAGCCTCTCTGACTCAGAGATCGAGCCAAACTACTTTACAATGTCCCTTGTGCCAGCCAAACTTTGCTGGCTTAACTGTGCCGGCCTAACTCCAGGTTAGGATTGCGTCCTCCGTTCAGATTTTTGCCTATAAGGTACAGATGCAATGGGGTATTGGACTTACTTGGGAGTAAGTATAATTGAGCACTACTTACATCTGAGTAGACACACATACGCTTGAGCTGTGAGACCATTAAATTTTTATCTCTGAATCCATTAATAAACAGAACTCAATTATTGTTTGTTGACCTTTGATACACCCAGTATCCTCCTCTTAGTAATTTGTGTGATTTTGGCCATAGCCCTTTTTTTTTAAAGTAACCTATTTGCAATCATCCAACTACTATGAACACATTTTAGTTTTAAAAAATTACAGGAAGTTGTTTAAAACAAAATCATTGGAATGGCTAAAAGCAAAAGCAGTTCAATGTAAGTAGACTTGATAAAGCAAGTCTGAACTGTTGTTTACTATCAGTGACACAATTTCCTTTGCTTCCTCTCTTGACACTTTACAATCCCATTTCCAGTCCCTGCTGAAACTGTTATTACTGAAACCACTAATAACCCAATTACATCTAAAGTTCATCACATCTAAAGTTCTCTATCTCAAAGTGCTTTATTTTTCTCTTTCCAATATTTGATGCCATCGATCAGTGTAGTTCTTGCTTTTTTTTAATGTCGCTATCCTTTGATTTGTCATCTGTTTTAACAAATGAGTGAAGTAGTGCACTCTGATTTTAAAAAGTCGTAAAGTGATAGAAAAATGAAGTTTCACTTCTCTTGCAACGCTACCACAGGAAAGATAACTGCTAACAGGGATGATGGGTCTGATCCTCTTGGACTCAGCGCAAGCAATACAAGAGTACTGCCATTCAGTGGCATCCCTATGGGGGGCGGAGCTCTAAGTTTTGCAAGGAGCCTTACCCTGTTATGTAAATCCCGCCCCTCCCTTGCCGCTGTAGCTAGTAAGCAACACCAAGACATTGCTTTTCCCTGTGAGGATTGGCTAAAATGGCACGGGAAAGGAGCGATGGGCAGAAGATTTAGCCGAGAGGGTTAATGCCTCTGTTTGCCCAAAGATAACAGCTGAAGATTTGAAGGTCATGAGCTTGAGACTACTGGAAGTCTCTGTGAGCGGCAGACCTTGCAAACTGCGGCTGATTAAAAGCTGAGCTCCAGCTGCCTCTTGGGAGGAGGAGTGTGCTGGTCAGCTGCGTCTCTGGTGGGAGCAGGGAAGCCTCTTATCAGCCAGCAGAAGACAGATGGGTGGCTAAGAAAGAAGGCTAAATCCAGAAAGAAAGATCTGTATGAGTGTTGTTCTTGAAAGATAGGACATTTCTGTAAATTGTAAAAACCTTCGGGTTGTGAATAAAAGTCTGCCTATGTAAACCACCTTGAGTTACAGTCATTAGAGAAATCTAGTGATCTTAGGAAAGGTGGTATATAAATACATTATTATTATTATTATTATTATTATTATTATTATTATTATTATTATTATTAAAGCTCCTTGCAAAACTTAGAGCTCTGCCCACCACTGCTGCCAGTGCTGGTGTCTCAAAGGTGCTGTACAGCACCTCTAGTGCCAGCAGCAAGCCCTGCCTGCCTGCACTGGCCCACTGTTGTTCCAGTGCACCCAGAACTGCCCATATGGAGCTGGCAGCCAGTAAGTGGAGGGTGGTGTGGCATTTCAGGGTGGGCAGGGAGGATGGAACTGGGTGATAGAGGGGCGGAGAGGAGAGGGGGAATGGCAGTGGCCTCCAAAATAGCTGGCCGTGGTAGTGGCAGATGTGAGGGGACCCATCGGCGGCCCGGCACCTTACTGCAGGAAAAGGGGATGAAAGCCCCCTGCCATTTGGTGTCCGGCATCTGCCTGCCGTTTGGTTCCACTGCACCTCCAACAGGCGGGCAGCATAGGATTGGGCTGCTTGAGTGAAATCCTATCTACCTCTAGCACCAGTGCAGCAGCTGCTCCTTCAGGGCCAGCCATCGCAGATGTGCTATAAAGCAATGCGTGATAGCAGCAATAGTGGAAAGCATCTAGACACCGCTGGCAGAGGGGGGCACTATGCCAAGTGGTACAGGGGTAGAGGTAGGGCCATGGGAGGGCAGAAGCAGAGGTGGATCTAACCGGGGAGAGGGCAGGATCTCTGGTGGAGGCCTCCACCATATCCCATCCTTCCTCCGGGGCTTGACAGATTTATATGAGGTTGCTTGGGCTTGTGCCAGTGAATTAGCTAGGATAGATCTGTGTAGCCCCATTGGGCATCCTGGAGCATTACACAGCGTGAGGGAGAAAATACCCCTTACTCCAAGGAGACCTCCCACCTGCTCCTACTCCGCACTGGATTCAGGGCATAATGCTAACCTGGAGTTAGGCCGGCACATTTAGGCCAGCAAAGCTTGAGTGGCACAAGGGCCACTGTAAATTAGGTTTGGACCACTTTCCAAGTCAGAGAGGCCAGAACACAGGCATGCACCATCCTCCCTGACTCCAAGAGTGGTGCAAACAGGCTTTATGGTGGCCCTTGTGCAAGCCAAGCTTTGCTGGCCTAACTGTGCTGGCCTAATTCCAGGTTAGGATTGAGCCCTCAGTGTAGGCCACTCAGCCCAGCTGCACCAGCGCAGGGTAGGATTGGGCTTGTTGCGCCAGTAAACAAGCCAATTCACAGATCAGTTGGGTTGAAATGTAGAAAGCCTTTATTGGATAGCAATTTGCAAAGAGCGGTGATTCCAAAGGTTTGCCAGAGGCAAACCTGAAAGAGACTACACCTATTAAGTGTTTTACAGCTCATTTTAACATTCTTGCCCCGACGGTTCGTCCCCCCCTTCCCAGGCGCGTACCTGGATGCAACCGCGCCCAAGGGCACACAACGTCACGACGTCACAATGCCGTGATGTCATGATGTTGCCAGGAAGAATCGCGCACGTGCACGCGCAGTTCCACCCGGCAAGCAGGAATCAGGCAGGGGAAAGACACAGCTTTCCCCCGCCTGATTCTCCGCCCGTCAGAACTCCGCGCGCCCCTTGCCGGCAGGAAACATCGGCAAGGGGCGCGCGCAGGCACAGTTCCTCCCAGCGAGCAGGGAATCAGGCGGGGGAAAGCTGCAGCTTTCCCTCGCCTGATTCTCCGCCCGTCGGGAGGAACCCCGCGCGCCCCTTGCCGGTGGGAAATATCGGCAAGGGGCGCGCACAGGCACAGTTCCTCCCAGCGAGCGGGGAATCAGGCGGGGGAAAGACATAGCTTTCCCTCGCCTGATTCTCCGCCCCTCCGGAGCACCCCCCCCCCAGGGAGGCGCGCCGCAGGCTCCCGCCCCAGCCTGCCGCTGGGGCGCTTTAAGCACTCGAGCGGAAGCCTGGGGAAGGAAGCCGCTGGCGCGCGCCCCGAATCAGAGCATGCGGCGGCGACTTCCTTACCCGGGCTGCCGCTCGAGTGCTTAAAGCGCCCCAGCGGCAGGCTGGGACGGGAGCCGCCGGCGCGCCTCCCTGGGGGGGGGGCGCGGCGGTGGCTTCCTTCCCCAGGCTGCCTCTGGAGTGCTTAAAGCACCCCAGCGGCAGGCCAGGACGCCGCCAAGGCGCCTCGGGGCGCAGGGGCTCGCAAATTTGCGGGCGGGGGGGGCGGGGCGCCATGCCAACAGCACCCCCCCACCTTATGGTGCCCCAGGGCTCGTGCCCTGTGGTGCCATACCCTCGCGACGCCTCTGCCCCTTCCCCCTAAACGCTTTCAAACTTCCCCTTACACCTCACTGTCCCGCCCATTCTAGTTTGAGATGCCTAAAACAAAGGACAACAGATTCATTCTCTTCCCCTTTTCTCTCAGCTTCCCTCCCCCCTTAGTATAGTCTCAGTTTCCTGTTCCCAGACGCTTTATTTGCAATTTGTTAGTTTGCTAGCAAGAATTAGTTAGGAGTTGACCGGGATTCAGCGCTTCTTTATCTCTGAGAGGCCCTCCTCAACCTTGAGCTGGCAGAGCAGCTTCTCGCAGCTGCAGCTGCTCAGTTCTCTCCCCCCCTTAATCTCTGAGTCAGAGGACTGTCTTTTTCCACAGCAATTCAAGATGTCAAACCTGTGTTAGTATGTTTAGTACCACTTTATGCTATTACCAATAATTGATTTTTCATTTCCCACAGGCTGCACCTGATGGATAAAACCAGTGTAGGTGAGTGAGTCTAGTCTCACTCTGCATAATACCTAGAAAATAAAGCAAGCAGCCCAGTCTTATTCTTGCAATCTACTGCCTGAACCTGCATTCTGGTTGTGGAGCATGTTTTCCGCTTATCACAACAGGTGCTCCCGAAGAACGTGGAGCTGTGTGATTCTAAACTGTGGAGAGGTTATTTTTTGAGACCTATTAAAGTAGGTCTTCATTCAGAGAACAAAACTATGCCTCAGAGCCACCTTAGTTTCAGTCCAGAAGCAACCATTTTTCCTATCATCAAAGGTATCCAATGTTCTGGACAACCAATTGATTCACTTTACTCACGCTAAATTTGTTTGGCAAATGCAGTGCCACTGTACTTACAACTACATTTCCCTAAAATGTCAAGAGCTTAATTGTAAAACCATCTGCTATGTCCATTTGTCACTAATCATTTCAGTTCATTTAATGACCAACGTTCCAAAATGGTTATGCAACTCTGGATTTGTGAAAAGCTAAAAGAAAGAAGGTGGAAGGAACATTGATTTTTTAAAAAAATGTGATTAAAGAAAACCAGATCTCTGCCACTGCTGCTTCAAAAGTGGTCAGTGGGGAGAAGGCTGGGAGTGGAAATATCCCGCTTCCAAGATTTGCCCTGCCAAGATCTAGAAACAAGACCAGGAAATTAACAAAAAGCAGCTGTGGACTGGAGCAAAAGGAAAACCTGGGAAAACCTAGGCTGCAACCCAGTGATGTCATGCAGGGGGTACGCGGGGGTACGCGAGTACCGGTTTCTAGGATTATGGCTGGCCCCGCCCACTTGCCCACCCACTTGTCGACTCCGCCCCCTGCAACGTTTGAATTTCCTGCACGTTTGAGTTGCCTGCATGTTCTCAGAGCCAGGCAGGCAGGCAGGCAGCGAGTGGAGCCTTGCCTTGCCTTGTCACTGAAAAATGAGCTGCTCTGGGGTTTTGGAACTGTTGGGTCACTGTAACATGATGCCAGGCCTCCTTAACATGTTCTGGGGGTGCTGTAGAATACTGTTGCAACTGTTGGGTCAGTTTAAAATTGTCTGAGGCCTCAAAAAGGGCTCTTTTCATGTCATTTCCTGCCACGACCTCACTTCCGGTTTATGACGTCACTTCTGGTGGGCAGGTCCCGACACATGCCAATCAAAAGTGAGTACCTGTTCTTAAATCATTTAGATGACACCACTGCTGCAACCCTATCCACACTTACCTGGGAGTAAACTCAATTGACTGTAATGGGGCTGAGTAGACATACATAGGCTTGGGCCATTGGCGTCATGTGGGGGGCGGGGGCGGACTGCACCAAGTGACACGCACAGCGGGGGTGACACCACCAGGGACCAAAATTGCTAAAATTGTGGTTTTAAAAGATAATACCATCATGTGAATTTCACCCCGAATTCAATGAAAAAACTTGCTATCAACAGTTATAGCCCAAAAACTAAACGCTTTTAGAACTTAAAAATACAACTTTTAATGTACAATCGCAATTTTTTTAAAAAAATAGCGGTTTTACGGAACAATACCATCATGTTATATACCATTAGATGTGAAATTTCACCCAGAATTCAATGAAAAAAACCAGTGTGATCTCTTCATTCTATCAAAAGTTATGACCCAAAAAGCTAAAAACTGAAAATACAACTTTTAATGTAAAAATCATGATTTTTTTTTTTTTTTAAAAATCATTATGAGTCAATTCTCATTTCCATGTATCAGAGCTAATACTAGAACTTTTATTTAATTGTGTGAGTGTCATCAAATTGGCCACGGGTTTTTTGTTGGTTACTAATTTGTTGGGTGACCTGTACTATAGTTAAATAAATAAATAAATAAATAAATAAATAAATAAATAAATAAATAAAGTTGATGGGGTAACACCAACCCTAGTAATAACACTGCATTTAGGTTGTGCATATGGTATTGTAATTTATTCTGCATGGTTTGGGAGGAGGGGTGACGCGCATCATGGGGGGTGACGTGCTGACCTCCCGCCCTGGGTGACACAAACTCTAGTGATGCCACTGGATTGGGCTACCACTCTCTTTGATGAAGAGCAACTCACAATCAACCACATGAAGCAGCTGGTTCCAGCTAAACCTGGATGCCAATTCCTGGAGACCCCAGGCCAATCCTGATGCTAACATTTGCCCGTGGGCTCTTATGTGAGATTTAGAACATAAGAACATAAGAAGAGCCCTGCTGGATCAGGCCAAAGGCCCATCTAGTCCAGCTTCCTGTATCTCACAGTGGCCCCACCAGGTGCCCCAGGAAGCCATGAGACAACAAGATGCTTGCATCCTGTTGCCAATCCCTTGCACCCGGTACCAGTAGCCCACCACCTTTGTAAGGAGGTTGCACAATCCATCATTGCCTATTAGCCCACGATGGACCTTTCCTCCAGAAATCCGTCCAATCCCCTCTTAAAGGCATCAAGACCAGATGCCATCACCACCTTCTGTGGCAAAGAGTTCTCATCTCAAGAGTTCTTTATCTCATGAGTTCTCTCCCATGTTGTCCAGCCGGATATGAATGGCATGCTCCGTGTTTCTTTAAGTTTATGGTGGTGACATGATTCCATTTCCAAACGTTCTGGGATGTGACTATTACCTCTATTAAGCCATGCAAGAAAGGCAGATGTCTATGTCAAACAAACCTGGCACCTGAAGAAACATTTCATTAGGGAGAAGTACGCCTTCAGAAATTTTGCTTCATTAAGGGATAATCAGGAATGCATCAATAAAGCGACATAGCTGATTACCTGTGCATCTGCTTCGCTATGCTCTCTCTATGTTCTGCCAGTGCCTATAGTAGCAGCTGCAAACCGTCGTTGCAACGCAGCAGTAGGGCGACAATGCCTTTACAATGTATATCAACTTTGCCTTGATTGAAGCTGATCTCGCACATTAGCGTGTTATGCAGATGCAACGGCACTTGATGCGCACATGATTGCGACTGACACCCAAATGTCTAGAAAGGTCATTAACAGCATAATGGATGAATTATGTTCAAGAACTACAATTTGCATGGTGAATGTTAACGGAGGGCTTCGGTGTATGTGGAAGTCTCTACAAATCAGAACCGGGTAATGCAGGGCTTGCTTGTCTTGACCAGAATAAAAAGGAATAATACACTACACCGTAAAGCTGTAAATGTGCAATACAGCATACAGGGCAAAGATGCAGGCAACTTTGATGGTCGAGATGAAGAGCATAACCTGTCATGATTATGAACAAAAAGTGCTCATCAATTGAGAACTTTCAATTAAATGCAGGATTTGGGATTGGGCTCTGAAACAGTTAAAAGGGGCTTGTTTAAGAAATGTGGCCTGTTAAGGGCCTAAAACAGTGGTCTGGGGACAGGGGTAAATTACCCCAAATGGGGTAAAAATGAAATTCCTGGGGGTAATGGACGGTCGCGCTGCCAAGACACAGCCGGGCATGCATATAGATTCATATGCATGCCCAGCTGTGTCTCGGCAGCGCGACCGTCCATTACCCCCAGGAATTTCATTTCATTGCATCTTGGGGTGTTCATGAGGTCGGTGGGAGGTCGGAGGAGTGGCATGCACATTCCTCCCCCATTACCTCACACTCGGAGAAGGGGCCGCTGGGATAGTGGAGGACCTTATTTGTGCTGGCGTATTCATTTCCTTTAGAGCAGTGGTCGGGGAACCGGGGTAACATCGGCATATCTAAATATATTTTGGGGTAAAAGGTAAAAAAGTTCCCTGACCCCTGGCCTAAAAGAAGCTTGTTGAGGAAGTTTTGATTGCACTGTAATCACCAGCAAAATATTCAATCTGGTCTCACGACTGATGCATCAGAAATCATAATGATCTTCCCACCCCCAGATCCCTCATGTTCATTAGTCACAAACTGCATCTGAAAGAGACTGAGCACCACAGGCCTCTAGGTAGCTTTTTCTAAGAGATAGTATCTGACTTCTTAAATAAGGTTAATTCACTCATAACACCATGAAGCCTGTTTGATTTATAGCAGAAAACCCTTTTTAGATTAATTCAATCAGCTCCAAGTTTCCCCCCCCCAGATAATCTGCAAGCTTCTCCACTGTGTACCGAAATCTAAGGATTGAGACCTTTGAAAATGAAGTGGCTTATATCAAAAGAGTGACTGTTCCTGTTGGTGTCCCTGTCCTATTTGATGGTGCTTACGCTTGGGTATTCTCACACAGGATGAAATACAAGATGAAATTCTCACACAAGATGATGAGCAGCCATTCCCAAGTTTATTCAAAGAGCAAGAAGTTTCTAAGCAGGTCTACTGCACTGAAGCAAAATGTTGCTTTTTCCAGTGTGAATCAAATGCTTTCAGTGTTAGAGAATTTGAATGGTGAATTACGTTTTGCACAAATAAACGTAGCCATAATTCCAGCTGTGCTGTGATTACAGCAGTACAGCAGAAAGAATTGAGTGTCCCCATGGCCAGAGGCAAGATTGAGGGCCGGACACACCTTCTCACCTATTTGAGCATTGAATTGGGAACATTTAAGGGGTGCAGTAATTTGCCTGTAGGTAAACATGATGGCCTAACTGAGCATCTCCATGATGTGGTCAATGATAGGAAGCCACTGCAACCTAAGTTAGTTGGGTATCTGAGAGTGCAATCCTAAACTAGGCTAGTGGGTACATGCCAAATCCAGCATACCTTAGGTGCGCTGGGGAGCCTCCCCAGGGCAAAGGCACATTCATCCCCTAGGATCTGCACCTACTATTTAGCAGGCTGCTATTTAGCAGGTGCAGAAACAAGGAAGTAGTGCGACCCAAATTGGGGTTGCTCAGCCTCCCGATGGGGCCTTGAATGCAACCTAATGGCCCCTCCCCAGGCCGGCACGCCCACCGGCTTTATCACCCCTGCCCAGTTCTGCCCCCCTGCCCACCCTCCCTCCTCCCAGAACCTCCCTTGTAAGGGAGGCTCTCCTTCAGCACTCTCTGGCTGACAATACTGCCCATCTCCGGATCCCACCTCCTGGAGGTGGCAACACAAGGTGAGTGGTAAGCAATGATGTCATTCAGGGGGAACAGACCAGAACGGGCGTTCCGGATCCTAACGGGCTCTGTGGCTGGTTCTGGGTTCCCGACAAGTGCCAATCAAAAGTGAGTTCCTGTTCCTAAATCATTTGAATGACACCACTGGTGGTAAGTGTACCGGTCGGCAGCATCGCGCTGATTCTGGGCCGGGCAGGAAGGCATTCTTGGGCAGGGGGAGGGGCAGAGCAGGGGTGGGACCAGTGGTGACCTTCACTGCCGGATCCCAACCTCCATGTCCGGATGAGTGGCCCAACACTGAGCCACTTGCTTCTGCGCCCGCAAAATAGCAAGGAGACCCATCACCCAGCCGGGGAAGGGACAAACATCCTCCAAGGAGCCTCTGGCGACTGCCCGGCACCAGTAGGATGCAGTGATAGCCGCTTGGCTACCACTGTGCATACAGCCACACGGGCAGCTCAAGATTGGTCTATTAATCTGCAATTTCTCTGCTTTTACGGCCATTATTGTTTACTGCTGCCTTCAATTTTATTGTTGCAAGCCACTCTGGAAATGTTTTACACTGAAAGGATGGATATACAATATATGTTTAACATAAATGAGCAAATACATGCACCACTGTTCTCTGAAACCATTTCCTCTCTCTATGGGTTCCCTTCATTCAAAGCACTATTTCTCTAACGACTTTGTAAAAAGACAGTTAGTAGGTTTTTGCCACAGTCAGGAGCTATAGAGTGAAGGAGTCAATATCTTGTATCAAACAGTCTTTTTTCATCCTTCGTTTCTGGGGCCCGAAGCGCTGTTTCTTTTTTTCCATGCTCTTTCTGGTAGGTTTGACTACAGTAGGAAGCAACTGTATTATGAGGCATATTTGGCAGTTTCTCTAGGCTACGAGCTGAGCTTCTATCTCTTGTCACACTACAATGAATAAAAGAACCGTGTGATCTTCTGTGACGCAAACGTCACGTTTAATATCTTCTTACTCTCCATTTTAATGAAATATTAATTAGCATAAAACGCATCATTTATTGGAAGGAATACTCAGATTGGGGCTGCCATTTTAAGTTATTAATGAATTTCCTTGGGGCGTGTGTGTTCAACGTATAACCTCTCCAAATTCCACAGGCATCAATTCTCACAAATATGTGTTTTCCTTGCACCAAAGGATTCTCTGGAATAATTTCTTGCTGAAGAAATGTGGTGATTTTATAAGCCACTTTTCAACAAAAAGAAAACAGGTCACTTTTCAACAAAAAGTTCACCAAGTGTTTTACAGGCAAATAATAAGAAAATGTTAAATGGCTCCCTGTCCTAAAAGGGCTCACAATTTTTTTTAAAAAATGCAGAGACCACCAGCAACAGCCACTAGAAAATACACTGTGTTGGGATGAAAAGGGAAGGTTACTCTCCCCCTGCCTCTTGCCCAGTTAGCAGAGCATGTTAATGTGTCTAGATAAGTGTAGAACAAAAAAAAAAAAGAAATATTTTTTACCGAGCAGGTGATTGATCTGTGGAACTCCTTGCCACAGGAGGTAGTGATGGTGTCTGGCCTAGGTTGGACAGATTTCTGGAGGAAAGGTCCATTGCAGGCTATAGGCCATGATGCAATCTCTTATTTTAAAAGTAGGCTACCTCAGAATGCCAGTTGCCGGAGAATGGCAATGAGATTCAAGTATCCAGTTGTCTCATGTGCTCCCTGAGGCATCTGGTGGGCCACTGTGAGTTGCAGGAAGCTGAACTGGATGGGCCATGGCCTGATCCAATGGAGCTGTTCCTATGTTCCTAGGAGTAAATGTCTGAAGAGGAGCATCTGGTTCAGGTGGCTGTCAAAGAGAATTGCTGTGGAGAATCTTGACTAGCCACCAGTGTTTTTACCTCAGAATTTACCTCAGAATCAGTGACAAGATCTGGGAATTAGGAAGCGAAACGCTGGGCGGGACTTATGCGTGATTGGCTGCCTGTCCGTTCCATTCTGCGGCTGCCCTGGCCTTGGCGGGGCGCCTGCTCACCAGGGGGGACAGGTGGGGAGCGCGCCGGGTACCTGGGCAAGCAGCGGTGGGGCGCACCAACCGGAACAGAACGGACGGGCTGCCAATCACGCGTAAGTCCCACCCAGCATTCCACCCAGCATTCCGCTTCCTCATTCCCAGATCCCATCACTGCTCAGAATGCCAGGTGCGAGGGAGTGGCAACAGAATGCAGGCAGCCTGTTGTCTTGTGTGCTCTCTGAGGCATCAGGTGGGCCACTGTGAGATACAGGAAGCTGGTCTAGATGGGCCTTGGCCTGATTCTTAGGTTCTTATGTCTTTAAGTCAAATGTGCATTTCTATTTTCTGTCAGTTGTCAGGAAGATTCAATCCTGCAGCAAACCCTGAGAATTTCCACATATTTGCAGAAATCTGTGGAAATAAATGTATTCCTTTAATAAATTGATACCCTACTCATCTTTTAAGGATGATGATTCACTTCATGAATTTTTCCTTTTTTATCCTCAGTGTCCTGTGATGGCAGTTGAGGCTGAGAAACAATGGCTGGCCCAAGGTCACTGTCCTAGCCAAGCGAGAGTTTAAACTCTGATCTTTAGAATCCAAGTACGATGTTCTTTCCCCTACACTCTGCCGGCTCTCAGGTGATTTCCCAGGTTCAGAGGCAAGACTGCCCAGGCCCAGTGAAGAGCACGATATATCATTATCAAGAAGATTTTATACCTGAACCTAGTTTTTATGTCATTTCCAAATGGCAGCAATGAACTGGAAAATTGTTGTACCTTACAAAAGACTGGACACCAATTCCTACAATAAATCATTTTGCTGAGGATGCTCACGATTTAAATTAAAATCATTTATAATTCACTTTTTAAAAATGCACCTTGGGATTGTATAGCTTGATGTCAGCAGGGAAGTGTGTCCACTGTGAATTGTAATTGTAATCCACTCGTTATTGTAATTTATGTATTGAGAGAAAGGAAACCTTTTTCTTCAGTTGTGTCCTCTCACAGAATTCAGAAAAATCCCCTTCAGGTTCTAGATTAGATTCCAAATTGCGTGTCTATTTGCATTTAATAGAAACTAGCATGATTCCATTCATGCTGCTTGTGTAATTTTTCATAGACTTCTGTCAGGACTTTGGTTGGCTCTGAGGCAGGCTGTAGCTGGCAGGGGGGCGGAAGTCTCATTGTCAGGCAGGTAGTTAAGGCAGCAGAGGAAAGAGATAGCTGGCATGGTAAAGACAGTATGGAATCAAGTGCCAGGTAGGCTAGACCAGTGATATCATTCAGGGGGAACGGACCAGAACGGGTGTTCGGGATCCTAACGGGCTCCGTGGCTGGTTCCGGGTTCCGGACAAGTGCCAATCAAAAGTGAGTTCCTGTTCCTAAATCATTTGAATGACACCACTGGGCTAGACCAATGTTTTCAAGCTGTGAGCGAGGACCCATTTGAGGACCTGATATCAGGTGGGTCATAGAATGCGTGGAGCCGCCATCTTGGAAGCGGCAGACGTTACTCTTGCTATACTCCTTCTGTGAGTCTTAACAACTTAAATTTTCAAGTGAGGTTTTTTTTTTTTTTAATTGTTTTGAGTTTTTACAAGTGAGATTTTCAAGTGAGGTTTTTTAATTGTTTTTAGTTCAGTGCTTTTATATAATATTTTGTTCTAATCTTGCTTGCTGTCAGGGATGTTTCATGGTTCGGCGATTGCTGTGCCACTTTCAGGAGTGTCATTTTATTAGGTCACAATGATGGCTCTTCCTGCTTGATGATGATGTCACATCCAGCTATGACATCACTTCCAGGTTAATGGCATCGCTTCTGGTGGGCCCTGACATGAGTGCATTCTAAAAAGTGGGTCCTGGTTTGAGAACCACTGAGCTAGAAGAAAATCAAAAAGGATTAGATGTAGTCATGGACAGGCAGGCACAAGGGAAAGGCGGGCCAGAGAAACAGGGAGGCAGAGCCTCGCCTTCAAATACCAGTAAAATAGCTGTTACAAATAATAATAATAATAATAATAATAATAATAATAATAATAATGAGGAGGAGGAGGAGGAGGAGGAGGAGGAGGAGGAGGAGGAGAATTTCCCAGTGATATGTGTTATAAATGACATTTCTGTATGATTCCAATCATTTTTTAATAATCAAAACCACCCAATTTGCTAATATGTACAAGATGATGTACAAGTGGTATATGACTCAAAGTAAACTAGCAAAAATGTATGAAAAAAAATGTCAAATAGATGCTAGAAGTATAAAAGACAGGAAGGATCTTTTTACCCTTACAACTCTGAATAAAGACTTCGGACACAGGCTTGGGATAATGGGTCACTTTATTAACAATAACATGGGGAAAAAAACTGCAGCAGGGGACCTCAAACCGCCCCCCCCCAATGTGGGCACGCAGCCCTTGGATGACAGCCCGCCCAGCCCCCACCATTGGCAGCCAATAGGCTGCCTCCAATTTCTCGCCACTGCAGAGTGTCAGGTAAAGGGGGGAGCGAAGCTCTAAAGGGGCTTCACCCCCATTATCATATGTAGTAGACATGTAAGAAAGCAAAAAATTATAGAATTCAGATATATACAGAGATGTAGTTCTTAAGAACAAATTTGCAAATGAAGCCTGAAACATTTTTGTTTGGTAAGAAAGACAAACATTTGGACCCAAAACTTGAAACTTTATTTTTATATATGACAAAATGCAGCGAGACTATGAGTGCAATCCTGTACTTCCCCTGGAATGGAGAGGCAGTATAGTGGGTGCTGGAGCCTCCCCAGTGCAAGGGCACATTCGTGCCCTTACAGTAGGAGAAGTGCCCTCCTCCCCTATGCGCTCCTTGGATCAGCTCCTGCTAAACAGCAGGCGCAGTTCCAAGGGGTCTTCAGGGCCCAAATCCCAAGCTTGCCCCTCTCCCAGGTCGGCACGCCTGCCGGCACGCTGGCCACCCCACCCACAACCTGCCCAGTTACACCCTCCCACTCCCAGTCCCTCCCTTGTGCTGAAATGCCGCTTCCCTTGTGCCAGCGGCTTCGGCCAGCACAAGGTCTCATTGCCTTAGCACCAACGGAGGGGTGCCTCTTGGTGCCAATGTGGGGGTGTTGCTCGGCGCCCCTGTGTTGGCGCTAATGTTGTCGTACCAACGCTATGACATAACATCAGTGAGCCGGGCAGCATGGGATTGCACTGTATGTTGCACACAATATTGGAAAAATACAGAAATATCCTCGGTTGAAGAATGGTGGATAAACGTTTTGGATAAACTTCGCGGAAATGGATAAGCTTGGCGGAAATGGATAAGCTTACAATTTTACTTAAAGAGAAGTCAGTAAATATTTGTATGATTAACTGGAAATCACTCATCAACTTCTTGCATATGAGAGAGAAGAATGACCTAATGATATGCAGATCTGATGAATAGAATCAATGGAACAGATTAAAATATCTGTAATAAGGAGAATTATCTGCATAACATAAGAAGGGCTGTCAGGGATAGATTTTGTTGATGTTGACATTTTGACCTGGTAGTAGAAAAGTATATGAAAGTAGGATATACTGCTTCGCTCTTGCTGTGTCTTATGAAGTATCTATGTATTCTGTAGATTTCTTTTCTTTTATTAGTTAAATAAAATAAAATGTATTGGCAAAAACCAACCGATTTGCAGAACTCAGCTGCAAATGCAGGAAGAGCAAGGAGCAGCAGCATTGAGCTCAGCCTCCCCTCCGATTGTGGCTGGTAGCACCCCAGCATGCCTTGCAGTTTTCAGGTAGTGTCCCAGCATGCCTTGTGGCATCACAGCAAGTACCTCCCTCCGCCTGTCACTAGCAGACACAGGAAAGGCAAGGACAGCTCAAGTCTGTGGAGCTGTCCTTTTGAATGACATTATCAGAATGAGGAGCGATGCACTGAGCAGCACTTATAGGAGCTAACTGGGTACCTGGACTGGAGAGCTGCAGTACTGATTCCAGCCATTATATGCACTAGACTGAAAGCCAGTAACTCCCTCTGCCTGGGAGATGCTATGGTGGAGTCAGGGAGTCAGGGAGTCAGTTTACTGACTCTGCTCAGTTTCTGATTAAAGACCAGATCAAACTGACCTCCTTGAAGTAATTCCAGGATGATGTCACCAAAGCATGTGTTACCATGTCCAGGTCTGATCTATCTAGAGATGGACATAGTTCACCCCCCCCCCAGTTTAAGATGTGCAAAGGCCTGGTCAGTCATGACCAGGGCACAATCCTAACTGCAATCCCAACCTCTATTAGGCTGGTACAAATCCCTTATGCAGGCCTAGGAGTGTTGGAAACACACCATAAAGTGCACGTGGATCACTTTAGGAGTCAAGGAGGCCGGCGTACGTCCATGGCCTTCATAACTCCAGGAGTGGTGCAAACATTCTTTAGGGTGCCCCATACCTCCTGAATCTAACACTCCTGAATGGGCACAAGGGACTTGTGCCAGCCTAACTATCCTAACCTGGAGTTAGGCAGGCAGTTAGGCCAGCATAGTTTAGCTGGCGCAAGGGCCACCGTAAAGCAGGTTTAGACCACTCTCAGAGTCAGAGAGGCCAGCACACAGATGTGCGCCATCCTTCCTGACTCCAAGAGTGGCCTAAACGCGCTTTGAGGTGGCCCTTGTGCAAGCCAAACATTGCTGGCCTAACTGTGCCAGCCTAACTCCAGGTTTAGCATCTACTCAAAGCTGAGGCTAGGATCAACTCCAAAACTCTGGGTTTGCTCTTTCAAAGCAAGTTGCTGCCCTATCCATTTCTCATGCTGAGATTGTGGCCCTATTAAACACAAGTTGTGTGTCTACCAAAGGCTTTTGGACCATAAATTAGCAATGAAGATCAACGATACACTCTCAAAACCCTCCCCCAGAAAAAGACATGCTCCCGTCAATTCTGAAAAGAGGAATTATGAATGTCTTTACTTCTGTCTTATTCTTACTATTTATGAGCTCTTGCAATGGGGTATGTGTGTGCTGAAACTCAAATAAATAAATACTGGATATGTTTTTATCATCTTTAAAAAGGCAATATGTGTTGTCAAGAAAGGAGATGAACATACTGAAGCCTGATCTCCAAGGAATTCTCTCTAGACATCCTGAAGAGATACTCCAAAAATCTTTCTCTGTGTGATGAGCAACTAACACTACAAGGAGAGCTGCTTAATGTTTTGAACAGATTTATAACAGGGTTGTGGAAAATGAGACTCCTGAAGTAAGATTAATTAGGAAAAAAATTTCCTGCCTCCTACTCAACAACACACCACTCCTTTTAAAGGCAGCAATTTCATGAGGGATGACAGTATTTTTTTTTCTTCAGTGTCAGAAAACTCATCATCAGATTTAATTAGCAAATGTTTACAAAATCCCTTTACATCTTTCAATGTAGAATAGTAGATCAGTATCCCCATCATAATTAGACATTTTCCACAGAGAGACCCTGGAGACTAGCATAATTAAAGCTGCCCTTCTGTCCAAAGCATTAACAGTGAGCAAGCTATGAAAAACCCATAGAAATTGGGACGTTGGTAGAATTGCTCTTGCAAGAACGATGTTGCTCAGGGGATCTAATTATTCAAGTGCTACCAGCATCCACAAGGAGATTATCATCAGTGCCTTTTCAGTGGTGGCACTTGTAGCTTGAAACATCATTCCCATGTGACTTGAAAGGCTAAAGTGGTTCTTGAAAACTTTTCGGAATTTCCCTAAGGCTTCCATGGCTGTGGAATCCAGAGGCGGATCTACAGGAAGGGCAAAGCTCTAAGTTTTGCAAGGAGCCTTACCCTGTCATGTAAATCCCTCCTCTCCCTTGCTGCTGTAGCCAGTAAGCAACACCAAGATGTTGCTTTTCCCTGTGAGGATTGGCTAAAACGGTGCAGGAGAGGAGTGATTTCCACTGCAAGGTAAGGCTTCTTGCAAGACTTACAGATTTGCCCCCCCTTAGATCCGCCTCTGGTGGAATCAGTGGATTTTACTCTGCCATTGCTGCTTTAATTGCTTGGCTTTTAAAAATGTATTGTTCGGACTGAGATTTTGAATGTTCTACGTATTGTTTTTGCTGTTTTAATGTAAATCATGATGTTCTGGTTTGGAAGACCAACTGGCCTCGCTTCGAATGCTTGCAGGCGTGCAAAGTGGGGGGGGAAAAATATTTCCCTTCCTCCAAGTTCTTCTACCGCTTGGAATGAAGAATGAGATGCTATCCATGCACAGCAGATGGTTTTCAACAAGTCTGATTGTAACCTGAGGGACTGGACACAGATCAGTGCAGGGATGTGCAGTCAGGGGAGGCAGAGACTCACTGGACCCAATCCAACAAGTAAAAAAAACACGTTCAAGGTTCCAATAAGTTAAAAACAATAACCTTGCATTTCTCCGCCTCTCCTTTCTTGTCCAGCACAGTCAGTGAGTTAAGCAGTACACACACACAAGCACACAAGGTGCAATCCACACACCCACGTAGTGCTGATCAGTGGCGTCTCTACAGGGAGGGCAGAGCTCTGTTGCAAGGAGCCTTACCCTGTCATGTAAATCCCTCCTCTCCCTTGCTGCTGTAGCCAGTAAGCAACGCCAAGATGTTGCTGTTCCCTGTGAGGATTGGCTAAAACGGTGCAGGAGAGAAGTGATCTCCACTGCAAGGTAAGGCTTCTTGCAAAACTTAGAGCTCTGCCCTCCCTGTAGAGACGCCACTGGTGCTGATGCAATGTAGTTGTGTTTGCGCTATGTCATTAGCTAGAGCTATCAAATTGATACTAGCAGTAGAGAGTCTCCCTAGCATGAGCTGAACTTGGCTGGTGCATGGAAGGTTCGAGGAGGAGGAGGGAGGGTGAGGGTGGGAGGAACTGGGCAGGGGTGGGTGGGCCAATGGGCGGCCTGGCCCAGGGAGGGAGGCAGTGCTGAGATGTGGCCATTGGCCGCATTCAAGGCCCCATTGGGAGGCCACACAGCCCCAATTCGGGCCGCACAGTTTCCTCAGTTTTGTACCTGCAGTTACGAGGAACCCCATTGGGTGGCAGGAGCCTCCCCTGGGATGAGGGGACGAACATGCCCTTGCCCTGAAGAGGCTCCCCAGCGCACCTAAGGTATGCTGGATTTGGCACAGGCCCGCCGACCTTGCCAATACAGCACAATTTAGGATTGTAGTTGGCTTTCAATGAAAAATAGGCACTCAGCAATCACTGAGGAGGCAGCAGGCAAAACTGCCCCAATTGGTTAGGCTGCAATCATGCTGACGTCCAATGAAAAACAGGCAAGGTGGCTGGCTTCCAATGAAAAACAGGAAGGGTGCCTGCATCAGCAATCCCTGGGAGGCAGCAGGCAGAGTTGCTGTTCTGTTCAAAGACTCCTATAGCTGCGCGTTCCCCGCCTGGACCTCCCTGCATATCACTGGATCAGAGTTCACACAGATCCAACTACACATTCCCAGGATAATTTTTGAAGGTTGTAGGAAGGAATCAGGATTCCAGGGGGTTCCCCACCGCTCCAGACTTGAGGGGCAATGACCAGCCTAAACCAAACCAACCGCTCGATGGCGATGCAGCCTTTCAGGTTGGGATGGGAGGGCCACCCTGGTTGGGGGGAGGGGGGAGAGGGGTGGAACCGGTGGCCGGTTCCCAACCTCGAAGCAAGGCTACATGGCCTTCCTCAAGGGCCCTTGCTAAAAATCAGGCGCAGAGGCGAGGAGACCCATTGCCCGACCTGAGCCCTTACCACGGGGAAAGGGGATAACCCCATTCCCCAGGGAGCCTCCTGGGGCTGCCTGGCTGCTATGGGATGCAGCGGCACCTGGGTACCGCTATGCTCCCGAATGGTCGGGCAGTTCCGGATTGGGCTGTAAGCCTCTTTTTCTTAGAAAGGCTTACCCAACTCCCACTGCTATACCTCTCGTGATTCATCACCCTACCAGCAGCGGCACCAAGCCCCTTTCCTTCTCCTCCCGGTACAAAAAACACAGACCTCCCAGCACAGACCTAGACACATAAAACAGAAGCAAATAAAACATGCCCCAGAGCAAGCAAACACACACACACACACACACACACACACACACACACACACACACACACACACACACACACACACACACACACACACCTCAAATAAAAACCAGAAGAACAAGAATGGCCACAACAGAAGAACAAGAAATAAAACAAAAAAATCACAAAGCCAACACACAATACACAAAAGCAAGACAAAGGAAAAGAGATTTCCTGATGTGTGACAGGCCTAAATCTCACCCTCAAACCACCCCAAAGCCCCTAAATAACCCCAAGCCTAACCACCACCACTCCATCATTTGTGAGGGCCTTAACTCTCAAGATGACCCACAGGCAGTGGTGGTATCTAAAGTGGGAGGAACTGATACGCTGGGCGGGACTTACGTGTGATTGGCTGCCCGTCCGTTCGGTTCCGCCGCCTGCCCGCCGTGCCGGCTGCCCTGGCCTCAGAGGGGGCGCCTGCTCGCTGGGGGGGACGGATGGGGGTGCGCCAGGTGCCTGGGCGAGCAGCCCACGCGGCGGGCGGGCAGGCGGCAGAATGGAATGGACGGGCTGCCAATCAACCGTACGTCCCGCCCAGCGTTCCGGTTCCTCCCGCTTTAGATACCACCACTACACGGGAGATCCCCATTTTGTTCCCTCTCATGGTGGACAGCTTTGTGGGTAATGAGAGCTGTTGTTCAAGGGAGTAGAGCTTCCTATGGAGCCAGGTGTGACTATTGCTGCCATTGTGCTGTGCTTTCTCCCCTCCTCTCTTTGCCCCCATGCTAGGAAAAAGCAAAGGACCAATGACAAGAGCCCTCTGTAGATGGTAGCAGGCTGGGGGGATCTTGGCTGCCTTATCTGTACCACTGCTAAGTAGACAGAACTTGTAGAACAGCTTTTTAAGCAAACCAGTTCATCTTTGGTGTTATCTTCAGGCATTTTTCCATATAATAATTATAGTTTTTTTTCTCTTTCATCTCATTGTGAGCCTTTCAGTTGTGGTTTCCTAGGGTTTCAGCAGAAAAAATGTTGCCCCTTGACTTTCAACTCCTGTCCTCTTGTTATCACCCTCCATTAAGAAATAATTGCTCTGGAGTACAAAATGTGCCTGGAAACTGAGCCGGCTGTCACAATACGACCACTGTTGGCTTGTGAGAGTGTTTCACACATGCAAAAAAAATAAAAATGAGAGTCCAGTATAATTGGCAGCACCATGTTTCAAGCTTAACTCCTTGATACCCTGACCTGTATGAGCTGCAGCCAAAAAGAAAGCTTGGAGATAAAGAAAGGTGAAAAGGGAGCACAGTCTTGCCTCTACAGCAGTGTCTCTCAAACTTTTTCATATCTGGACCCACCTTTTAAAATGACAATCTGTCCGGGACCTACCGGAAGTGATGTCATGGCCGGACATGCCATCAATGTGATGCCAGAACCTGCTGCTTTCCTGATAATGTAATGCAGCAATGTGTTGGATTATTTCTCATTCATTTTCCAATAGCAAAGTGAATCAGAAAGAAAGAAAAAAACCTATTTACAACCTTGACACCAGCAAAATTGCCGCACAGCACTTCCCCTTTCCAGCATCCCATCTTCCCATATTTTCACTATGGCTGTTCTAGGTGCTTCCTGAAATTGAAATTGACCCACCTGAAATTGGTTTGCAATCAACTGATGGGTCCTGAGCCACAGTTTGGGAGCCACTGCTCTACAGGATACTCGTCAGATTGATGTACATGATGTTTTATCTAAACTGGTTCCTGGAAGACTATATGTATAAAGGATCACATGATCCCACATGAGCCTTCTCCCACATGATCCTACCCACCTCCTGAAGTCTGCACCTGTACCATGGAAGTTCAGTTGCAAGTTATATGTGATAGGCACTTCTTAATTGTGGTGTGACTGCGAGAAGTTGCCCCTTTTTGTCATTCAGATGTCATTCACTTTGTTCAGACATGAGTTTGGCACAAGAATAACTGTGGATATGGACAGAGTCCTGTGTCCAACTCCAGGGTTACCCATTGCCAAGAAAATTCCGAAGTAGGGTTTTGAGTGCCTATGTCAGGGATCTCTATGAAATGTAAGTCAATGGGGCAAGCAGAGCAGCTTTACCTTGGGCCCTCCCAGCTGCCCCTGCCACCAAACAGCCCAAAATGGAAGCAGTTGGAAGCAGTTGGCGGTGACGTCATCGTGTCACCACCAATTATTCCCGGGTGCTGTGCAGGGCATCACAAGCACTTTTCTTGGTGAGTGGGGGGGAGCCCTCAAGAATGCCCCGCATTGCTCCCCCCTGCTCCTAGAGCCAGCCCTGTATACAGGTCTACTCAGAAGTAAGCCCCATTATTATCAATGGGGCTTACTCCCAGGTAAGTGTGCATAGGATTGCAGACCTCACATAAGAACATAAGAAAAACCTTGCTGGATCAGGCCAAGGGCCCATATAGTCCAGCTTCCTGTCTCCCACAGTGGCCCCAGAGATGGTTCTGGGAACACACAAGACAACCAGATACTTGTATCTCACCATACATCTTTAGCCAAAGGAAGTATTTCTCTGCCTGTTTCCTGATACAGTTAACTTGACCAGCTTCTTCCATTCATGCACACCACTGAACTCAAGGAAGTCATCCTTTGTTAGGCAGAAACAGCAGAGATTGGACATTGGTTTAGTTCACTAACTTTTCCTGGGGAAAATAGCAGGCAACCACCAAGGGATGGGGACTGTACTTGTTGCCTAGGGAACCAAGTCTTGTCGAACGCACTGGTCTTGTATGAGAAGCTTGACATGCTGACATCCAGAAAGGAAAATCAATTCATGTTGAGCTTTGAAATTCCCACAGACCAAAAATACTTCAGAGGTAACACTGAATTCTGAAGCCAACCCAATGAACTTGAAAAAAGGACCCATGTAGAGTTTGTTCAATTTTTCAATGCCTGCTTCACACTCCTCTAATATTACCTTGGATGAAATTGGACTCTCATGTAAAATACATGAAAAGTTCTTGGGTGGTTCATGTTGTATTTTTAGGACATCAGTTCTGAACTTTTTCTTTTCTTCAGTATTTTCTGTATTTTTTTCCTCTAATGGGAAAAAAGTAAGTATTGGAAACTAGAAGACAGTCTTCCTGGATAGACTTGCTAGCTTTATATCTGTGGGAAATTTTTCCATTTGGAAAAGACAACAAACGTTCCTGAGAGAGTGGAGATTTTGGAATAAAATTTAAAACTTTGTGGAAAGGAAATTCTGCTTTAAGAACATTTTTCTCGGTGGTGACTGGTAAAACTATTCTGAATCTATATTAACAGAGGAAAAAAAATGTCCCACCAGTCAAAAGCCACAAATCTATAAAAAGTAAAAAGAGGTATCATATGGTTTAAAATTAAATGCTCTTTTGTAGATGGGAGAAAAGAAAATAAATTGTCCTTTTTCCAGAAATGCACATGGGGATGTTGAATATCAAAATCTTATGACTATTGTAACCCCTTGTTAACCCCTGCTAACTGGACAAGAGGCACTTTTTCCAGTGGTGTTCCTCTTATATTTAGCAGGGGGAGAGTAATTGTCCCTCTTCACCCCTGCGCAGTCTTTCTAGTGGCTGTTGCTGGCGGTCTGCCTTTTTTTAGATTGTGAGCCCTTTTGGGACAGGGAGCCATTTAACTTTATTATTACTATTTGCCGGTAAACCGCTTTGTGAACTTCGTGTTGAAAAGCGGTATATAAGTACCTGTTGATTGATGATTGATTGTATGTAAAATTTAATATCTTTTCTGTTCCAAATCTAGTTGCTGTTCACCTCCTGGGCAGGAGGTCTGGCTGAGGGGTAAAGCTGCTGCCTCTGAAGCTGAAGGTCACTTGGGACGGCAGTTCGAGTCAGCTAGAAGTAACTGTGAACTGCCGATAAATGCTGCTATGCTGACAGAGATGAGCTGCTGGTGAGAGGAGTGGAAATGAGGACCCTTCAAGTGAGAGGTGCCTGTCAAGTTGCCTGTCAAGTCAAACATGGGAGGTGAGTGCAGCCAGAGAGATGCCAGACAGTGAAGGATGTAACTTGGATGGAAGATGTTCTATGCAGCAATGGGATCTACAAATGAACAAGGGGAACGCTGGGCAGGACTTACGCGGGGCTTCCGCGTGATTGGCTGCCCGTCCGTAGCGTTCCGCAGCTGTCCTGGCCTCGGGGGGGGCTGCCCCCATTAGCACGCCCCACCGCTGCTTGCCCAGGCACCCGGCGCGACCCTCACCTGTCCCCTGTGGCGAGCAGGAGCCCCCCCCCCCGAGGCCAGGGCAGCCGCGGAATGCTACGGACGGGCTGCCACTCAAGCGGAAGTCCCGCCTATGTCCCGCCCAGAGTTCCCCTTATTCATTTGTAGATTCCATCGCTGGTTCTATGCAAGATTAGAACTTGTGATTGTAACCCCTATATGGGGTTGAGAAAGTCTGCCTATGTAAACGGCCTTGATTAAAGTCAGAGGAGAAATCCAATAACAACAAAGGCGGTATATAAATACTGGGATGATGATGATCATACCCTAACATGATATCTTCATGTGATGAAGGGTGTGAATGCACCTTCACATTGATGTGCTCCCAAAGATTCTCCCTCCACATTTGCCTGCACCGACGAATTCCATACCCAGGAAAAGATTCTCAGAGTGCAGTCCTAACCTAAAGTTAGGCCAGCACAGTTAGGCCAGCCAAGTTTGGCTGGCACAAGGGCCACTGTAAAATGCATTTGGACCACTCTCGGAATCAGGGAGGAAGGTGCACATCTGTGTGCTGGCCTCTCTGACTCTGAGAGTGGTCCAAACATATTTTACAGTGTCCTTTTTACAGCCAAATTTTGCTAGCCTAACTGTGCCGGCCTAACTCTACTGATTGCACCCTCAGTAGAATAGCTAGGGGGGAACCCAGGACAGGATGGCATGATGATGCCCATGTGCCATTGCATCACCCCCATCCTTCGCACATGTGTGGCCTTGGCTTTGAAAATGGCTCCATTTGGAGTTGTATAGAAGCCAGGGCAGGTGGGAGTGCACATTTCATGGCACTTCCATGTGCCAACAGGTGGGTGGTGTCAGCCCCCCCCCCCCGCAGAAGTGGCAGAAAACCACCACAATATTGCAAGAGGGCTATGGACGTTCCCCAGCCCCAGGCTAGCTATGCTCCTGGAGATTCTTCCTGTGATCTGAATATGGGGCATCCTGCATTCCAGAACATGGAGAGAATCTCTCCTGGGGTACAGTGCTTGCAGACAAATACTGTGTGGGGGGGGAAATGGACTTCATCAGCACATTGGCACAGGGGCAAGGCTTGCCTACCATCATCACATGGACAGCTCAGCGCATGAGAGTAGTGTATGAGCTCCATTGCTTTGCTTTTGGTGAATATTATACCAGCATCTAGAAATCTGCAATTGAGGAAAGGGATTATCTTCTGTTCATTGGGGGGCAAATCATATCTGTTTGATAATATGTGAAGGTTGTCTTTAAAGGGACAGACCAATAAGTAAAATGTCATTGAATCCCGCAAGGTGTCACTAGGAGAGCAGGATTTTCTGTGGAATATGTCAGCTGTTGTGGAAGGCAAAGGATCTAAAAAGATGGGGTGTGTGAAAATAAAACAGCCAATATTATTATGCCATTGTACAAATCGATGGTAAGGCCACATCTGGAGTATTGTGTCCAGTTCTGGTCGCCGCATTTCAAAAAGGACATAGTGGAGCTGGAAAAGGTGCAGAAGAGAGCAACGAAAATGATTACGGGGCTGGGGCACCTCCCTTATGAAGTAAAGAAAGACTGCAGCGTTTGGGGCTCTTCAGTCTAGAAAAGCATGCCTGAGGGGGGACAAGATTGAGACTTACAAAATTATGCATGGAAGGGATGGAGTCTATAGAGGGATGTTCTTTTCCTTCTCTCACAACACCAGAACCAGGGGACATCTGCTAAAACTGAGGGTTGGGAGAGTTAAAACAGATAAAAGGAAATAGTTTTTTACCCATCGGGTAATTAATCTGTGGAACTCTTTGCCACAGGAGGTGGTGATGGCATCTGACCTACATGCCTTTAAAAGGGGATTGGGCAGATTTCAGGAGGATCCAGATTTCTGGATTGGACAGATTTCGGGAGGAAAAGGCCATCGTGGGCTATAGGCCATGATGGGTTGTGCAACCTCCTTACATTAGTAGTAGGCTACTTCAGAGTGCTGGGTGCAAGGGAATGGCAACAGGATGCAGACACTTGTTGTCTCGTGTGCTGTCTGAGACATCTGGTGGGCCACTGTGAGATAAAGGAAGCTGGACTAGATGGGCCTGTGGCCTGATCCAGCAGGGCTCTTCTTATGTTCTTATCTAGAATGACGTTCCCCAGGCAGATTTTGTAAATCTCTATCTGATTCTTCAGCATTCAGGCATGCTGCAATCTTTCTATAAACGTTATTAGAAATGTGCATTTATTCATTACCAATGAATAGCGAAGAATGCACCTCATGCCTACAAGATGTGACAAGCCTGTCACTTCGATGAAGAAATGTATATTAGGGAGGGATTCAGTCATTCCAAATCTCCAGCTTTCCTGAAGGGAAAATAAAGCTGTCCACCTTACGTCTTTTAATCAGACATAACTTGGTGAACTTTGCTAAACAATCTACTCTAAGCCTGGTGTTCCCTTTCTAATTAAAACCAGTATCCCCATGAGTTCACTGGAAGTCTTGTTAAGATTAAATCTTCAGTGGTTGTCTGTTTCTGTTGTCGACCGTGATTTAAAAAGTGTCAGGATGCTTACCACAGTGGAGCAGCTATTTGAAGACGGATTTGCCGGGAACAGATGTAGGTAGCAATCAATCATATCTGGTTCAGTGACAGAATTTAATTAGCAGACAAAGCGGAATTTTCCCTCAAATGAGTACAAATATTATTTGCATAGACAACTATTTCTTTGCATGGTCTAGAAGAGGGAAGTGAAAGGCTCTAACATTGCAGCGATACATGATTGCTAGCCTCTCCTCAGGCAACACACTTTGATTAATATCCAATTTGTGAGCGTGCCTGTGTGTGGGCGGGAGCATGTGTGTAAGTCCTACTGAGAACTTGATTTAGGTTGGCAGCATCTCTCCCCAAAACTCCAGTCTTTGGACACAGTGTTCCAAAGCACCTATGGATTTCATTGACAAGTGTTAAAGCAGCGTCGTCACTAGGGATGGTGTCACTCAGAACACAATCCTAAACCGGAGTTAGGCCGGCATAAATTAAGCCAGCAGAATTTGGCCAGCACAAGGGCCACCATAAAGCATGTTTGGTCTACTCTCAGAGTCAGGGAGGATGGTGCATGTCTGTGTGCTGGTCTCTCTGACTCCGAGAGTGGTCCATATACTTAACGGTGGCTCTTGTGCTGGCCAAACTTTGCTGGCTTAGCTTATGCTGGCCTAACTCAGTTTAGGATTGCACCTTCAGTGCAGTAGCTCATGATGTCACCCCATGGGCCTCCTGCCATGTACAGTGTCTTCTCAGATTGCTGCCACTTTCTCCTCTCTTGGCTGTCTGCAGCTGCCAAGTTCCAACTCAACACTTGCCCTAGGTAGGCTGCCTGTGCCACTTCAGCTGAAGTGTGTTTAAAAGGAGGGAGCACTTCGAGGCTTCTCTGGCAGTGGCTAAGCGGGAGCTTTTCATTCCTATGCCATGCATTCTAAGTATCTCTGAACATATAGGTGTGGCCAGTAGTGCTATCCAGCCAGTATGCTGGGCGGGACTTCCGTCTGATCGGCAGTCCGCCCATTGCGTCACGCCGCATTCCGCCGCTTTCCCACCCACTGGGGCGGGAACGCGGCGGAATGCGGCGTGATGCAACGGGCGCACTGCTGATCAAATATAAGTCCCGCCCAGCATACTGGCTGGATAACACTACTGGGTGTGGCCAGTGGGGGGATTGCAGCTTCTCACAGCAATGACAATCACATGCCTGAGATGTATATAACACGATTGAGGGCGCAATCCAACACCCTCTTTGGGGCCAATGCAACGTGCTTGCGTCAGCCCAACATCACTATGCCAATGCGGGGGCACCAACCAGCACACCTGTGTTGACACTGCAGATCTTGGGCCAAAGCTAGCAGTAGCAACCCTTGTGCCAGCCAAGCTCGGGGAGGTGGAAGTGCAGGCAAGTGGGAAGAACCTGGTGGAGGGTGGGCAGGCCAGGAAATATCCCCTGTCTCATCCTTCCCATCTCTCATCTCACCTGCCTCGGCGGGTCCTCTGTGATCTACCGGAGTGCATAGCAAAGGCCCAGCCTTCCCACCAATGCCCCAGCAGCCAGCACTTGCAGAATGCATGTTTAGCTGCTGCGCATCCCAGTAGGATTGGGCTATGATTCTCCTTACCGTGCTCATTTGGGATTAACATGAGCATTTGAATTGACTCCTTTAGTTCTTGGTTGGCCACAAGTATTTTTCTGTGGGCTGTTTTGTTTTGCGTTGGTCTTCAAACAAGGAATTCAGACATCGTCGGTGGCCAAGCAAGCCATTCATGCATGCGTCTCCAACTTTGGACAATGCCTCCCCTATATAACAATTTGACTTTTGAACTGGAGGCATATCTGAAGGATGCCTCCGTGTGAGATAAATCCATCTTGACAGGCCTTGAGGGAGTTTCAGAAGTATTAAGACGAAGCCAATGACATGTTAAAGTATTGAAGTACAAGACTGCAAACTCAAACCACCAAGTGGACGTGTAGTCAAGGAAAAAATGCCTGGCTCGCTTGACGTCCTTGAGCATGCCGTTCTCTTTCAACCTCAGTTCCCCATCTGTAAAAACAGAAATGCTAATTATCTACCTCACAGGTTTCTTATGAGAGCGACTCGGTTAGAAAGCATAAAACACGCCATATAAATGATAATGCAATCAAAATCTTTCTCTACATGGAAGGTCCCAACTGTCCCCAGGGATGCATTCAAGTGGAAAACGTAACCTGCAACCTTGGTTTGCCACAGATGCAACTTCAGTTTCTGGGTGTTCATTTCCATGAATATGGTAGCATATATTCAAGCCACCATGAAATGCGTCCATGGATACTTGGAAGCCCAAGGTTAGACAATGCATTTTCTATCTGAACTAATATCTGGGGTCAGGTGAGATAGATAAGTGGAGAGAGATTTGTGAACCAGCCCTGAGAAGCACAATTTATGATATGTGAATGGTAGCAGTAGAATTGTTCAGTGCCACATGCTGATGCCATGCGCTGTCAACTGTGACTCTGAAATAATCCAAAGTTTTACCAATGCCATTATGTTCAATATGTTCAATATGCACACCATTCCCAGTTGGGGTTACTACCAGCTTCTAGCTTTTACAGCCTGATCTTGGCTGCCCTACTGCCAATGCTGTGACCACTGTGCCGGGAGTGGATATTGCAAATGTGCCATAAGACTCACTTACGCTACCCAATGAGTAAGCAGCGCCAGCCAATCAATGCTGCTGCAGGAGCCCCGGCCACTGGCAGAGAGAAGGTGAGTGCCAAGAAGCACAGGGGCATGGGGCGGGGGTTTGCAGGAGGGCAGGGAGGAGTTGTTTCTGGGTGGGGGGAGTTTGGACCTGGGGGAGAGACTGGCTTGGGAGGATCCTCCTCTGCCAGATCGCAGCCACCATGTCAGTCATGAAAGCTCAACAGAGGGATTCTCAAGTTGTATGAGTGGAAATCCACATGTACAATAGGTGTTCCCTGTCCCCTCTTACCGCATTACAACTACCTCTGTGACTCCAAAAGACATCTTGAGCAGCACAATTCTATGCCCCCTTAGTGCCGGCACTGCACTCTTGCACCGGCCGAATGCTGTCGCAAATGTGCCATAAAGTGCGTCCATGTCGGCGCTATGGCGCTCGGTCGGTGCAAGCGACAGTGCCAGCGCTCGGGCACCACCACGACCGTCGGCAGCGCCGGCCGTACGCCAGTCAAACACTGGCATTGCTCGGTGGGTGCAGGGCCTCCGCAAGGGTGTTCCCGAGGTGTTCCGGGGGGTGTAACTGGCCGGCGC
Organism: Lerista edwardsae; assembly: GCA_029204185.1. Taxonomy (NCBI): domain Eukaryota; kingdom Metazoa; phylum Chordata; class Lepidosauria; order Squamata; family Scincidae; genus Lerista; species Lerista edwardsae. Next base: position 3,539,689 of record JAJKFI010000024.1, read on the forward strand.
AGTGGGCGGCGATGGGGGTTGTGACTTGGTTGTGACGCAGGACGGCCGTAGTTCCTGGCCAGTTCCAAATGCCGGTTCCTGGCCAGGGTGGCCCCGATTCGGGCCGCTCTTGTCCATGTTCCTCTGCGCCTGCTATTTTGCCAGCACAGATCCAAGCAGGCCCATAGGAGTGACTGGGGCGTATACGAGTGTAAAGGGAAAACCTTCCCTTGTTCTGCACATTGCTGCTGCTGCCTCCTAATGGGCCTTGGGATATGGCCCTGCTATGTCGGCCTTACTAGGCCGGCATAGTGTAGGATTGCGCTATGAAAGTCAGAGTCCGTCTGGAAGGATGTCAGAGAGGGTTAGAGGGATGTCAGGAGGGAGGACCCAGGGTCATTTGCTTGGAGGCACCTTGCGCGGCTGGAGCTTTGTTTGTGCAGGGTTTCTCCAGTCCCCATTTTGTGATTTTCCATTCTTCCTGCAACCCACCGCAGGGATTCGTTTTTGTTTTATCCATTCAGTCGTATCCAACTCTTGGTGAATTCATAGGTGAAAGTTCTCCATGCAACCATCTTTCAGTTCTTGTACCTTCATCTTTATGTCTGTTTTGATGGTACCAAACCAGTGCATTCTTTGCCTGCCCCTTCTTGTTCCACTAACAATTCCTAACATCACTGACTTCTCTAATGAATCTGCACATATGAGATGGCCAAAGTAAATGAGATGGGCAGCGCAATCCTAAGCAGCGCTGGAATGGCGAGGCTGGCTGGCCAGCACCATATCCAGTGCTGCTTAGCTGAGGCTGGAGCCCCCCCCCACACACACACACACACAAGGGCAAGTTTGTGCCCTTGCCTATGGATGCCTAGGATGACGCAACTTAGTCTTGCAATTTTGGCTTCTGGTTTTATATGATCCAGGTCCAGCAGGTATTTTATGCCATTCCAAAGGGGCCCCCAACATTCACAAGAGACCTGGGGAAAGGGTTCAGAGAGCTGCAGTTGGGATGAAAGTGCAGGAAAACTGAATTTCTCTTTCTGCTACCTTGGATCTAACCATATGTCATGACCCTTTCCCATACCAGAGTCACTCTCCTGGGAACAAGACCACATCTACCAAGGACAGGAACCATCAATCAATCAATCAATCAATCAATCAATCAATCAATCACTAGTATTTATATACCGCTTTTCAACACAAAGTTCACAAAGCGGTTTACAGGCAAATAATAACATCTCCATTACTTGCCTTTGTCCGATTCTAGAATTCTATACAGTTACCTGTACAACTGAAGGTAATGTTGCAATGGTCCTTCCATTCCAACTTGTAGGACAGAAGAAATTAATTAGCAAACCTTGTTCTAGTTCACAGTCTTCATGTTGGTCATAATAGTCCATGGAGACCTTGTTGGCTAGATGGAAGTACAAAAGACTGACTGGAAAAGAAATGTGATGCCTAAACTATATTTTTGACAAATTACAAGGCGGGGTGTGTGTGTGTGTGTGTGTGTGTGTGTGTGTGTGTGTGTGTGTGTGTGTGTGTGTGTGTGTGTGTGTGTGTGTGTGTGTGT
>JAJKFI010000024.1:3564176-3576792 GCA_029204185.1 Lerista edwardsae
TGAGTGAGTGAGTGAGTGAGTGAGTGAGTGAGTGAGTGAGTGAGTGAGTGAGTGAGTGAGTGAGAGAAATTAGTAGCAGTTTCTCAGTTACGGATTTTGCCACTGTAGAAGGGTTTTTTTTTAAAAATAGAATAAATATTTTTAAAAGAGACAAAAATAGTTAAGATGCAACCATACTACTATATTTAAGATGCTGCTAACTTACATACACAATTTAATTACTTCATGGAGTGATTGTTAATTAGAACCATATGATGGTGCTGCTCAGGGTAATTAAGAACGTAACACTTCTTTCCCATGTGTTCCCTCTCATGGTACCAGCAACTGATTAGCTATTTAGCAGTGCTCTGTTGTCAAATCTGGAGCAAGGATGCTGAAGAAAGCCCCACAATACCCTCATGGTCTCAGAAATGTTGGGTGGTGGTTGTTGTTTTTCATAACGAAAGCAATGCTTCCCTTTCTTTTGTTTTCAAGTCATTGAACAGTAATGATACTGATGATTATCATTCATTAACTACTTCTGAACTACTTAGAAACAGTATGCAAGGCAGTTGTTAGCCCAGAAAGACTGGTATATCTTACCCATACAAGCCACATCCCAGGACATGAACTGGCATTGTAGCCAAAGGGCTACAATAAAAATTAACACTGAGATGAACTTACTACTTACTTACACCAAGAACTTACAGCCCAATCCTGAGCTGCTTGACTGCCAGAGGCACTATGGGAAAAGGGGACAACTGTCGCCTTCCCCCTGGTAAGTGCGCAGACCCACCAATGGCTCTCTTTGCTTCTGTGCTGGCCATTTTGCCAGTGCAGATGCGAGGGCCTCCGTGTTGGGCCATGCAGCCTGATACGGAGGATAAGATCTGGTGGTGAAGGTCACTGCCTGTCCCACCTCACCCCTCCCCTCATGCCACCCAGTTCCGCCCTACCCAGCCACCCAGAAAGAGCACAACACCAGGAACCAGCAAACCCACTGCTTCCTGGTCCTGTGGTGCCACTTCCAGGAGCTCAGGAACTGGGTAGCATGCAGTGATGTCATCTCGAAATGAAGAACGGGAATGCTGGGCGGGACTTACGTGTGATTGGCTGCCCGTCTGTTCCGTTCTATGGCTGCCTGGCCTCGGCGGGGTCTGCTCGCCGGGGGGGATGGGTAGGGGGGTGCCGGGTGCCTGGGCGAGCAGCGGTGGGGCGTGCCAACTGGGGGCAGCCCCCCCGAGGCCAGGGCAGCCACGGAACGGAACAGACGGGCTGCCAATCACTCGTAAGTCCCACCCAGCGTTCCCATTCTTCATTACGAGATGACATCACTGGTAGTATGGATAATAAGCCTTATGGCCTTATGGAACATTTGTAACACCAGTGCCCACGGTATGCTCGTACCCTGGGCATTGGAGGGCTCAGAGTTGAGTCCTTATTCTCTCATGCCCTGCACAATTATGAATTTTTCTGGGTTTTGTTTTGAATTTATCCCCCAAGTACCTCAGATACTAAAGGGCTCAAACAAGAGAAGAAATTCTGGCTGGACATCAGGAAGAAATTCCTGACAGTAAGGGCAGTTTGACAGTGGAATAGATTGCTGAGGGAGGTGGTAGATTCTCCCTCACTGGAGACCTTCAAGCAGAGGCTCAATAGGCACCTGCTGGAGCTGCTCTAGGAGGATTTCCTGCTACAGGCAGGAGGTTCGACATGATGACCTTGTGAATCCCTTCTAATTCTATGATTCTAAGCAGGGACGTCCAAACATGCCTTGAGAAATCTTTTGTATCATATTTACACATTGGCAAAAAAGATCTGTGTGGACTTTTTTTCTCTATATAGCCTCATGATGTTCATACAATTAACAGCAAAATGATGAAATTTAGCATCATTGAAATCATTCAGTAGAAATGATACTGTTGTTGCCAACCCTTTTCTCCATATTATTCCCTTTCTATCTAGAGTAATAAATCTCCAAGCAGCTTAATGGATTGAATTATCAAACTGAATCTTCACAGAACCTTAGAAGAGACTACTCTTTATGTAAAAAAATATCCAATGCACAGCAGAGATTAGATAGCTAGAGATATAGAGATGTTCACCCCTAGCTAGGATGTGAACACTGGCAGATAAGTGGCTCCTCTCGTGTATGGATTGCTTTGATACATGAATTTGTATTCCTGATTTGGCTTCCATATCCAACAGAGAAATTATGAGATACCCAAGTGGAAGAACAATCCCCCTAAAAAATTTAATATTAGGCCAGAGATAGAAATCAATGGGAACAGAGATGTGAACTGAAGGCTCTAGGTCAGTGGTTCTCAAACATTTTAGCACCGGGACCCACTATTTAGAATGGCACACACCAGAAGTGATGTCATTAACCTAGAAGTGATGTCATGGCCAATAGTGACATCATCAAGCAGGAAGTGCCATCATTGTGATATAATCAAATGACAGTCCTGGAATGCAAACTGTCATTTTTGAAGGCAGCAATTGCACAACCATGAAATATCCCTGACAGAAAGCAAGATGAGGACAAAATATGATATGAAAGCACTGAACTAAAAATAAAATGTATAAAGAACCCTCACTTGAACATTCAAGCTGTTAACACTCACAAAAGGAATTCCAGCTTCCAAGATGGCGACTCCCAGCTTTCCGCGACCCACCTGACATCAGGTTGTGACCCATCAAGTGGGTCCTGACCCACAGTTTGAGAAACACTGCTCTAGGCGTCACTCAAAATCATTTAATGCAGGTAGCAGCTTTTTGGAACATTTTGAAAGTGCTCTGTCATGTACTCAAACAGGGTAGATGTAACATGAATTAGAAGGCTTGGTAATAGATCAGTGAAATGCCAAGACACTGCATCTATTGGAACGTGGGTTTCCACCCAGAAGGAAAATGATTGCCATGAATCCTGCACAACACTAATGAGAAAGCCCAACAAGCGAATGTTGCCGCTTGTGCTGTATAGTCTCTGGTGGATAACATCATTGTACATTCAACACATTCGACAACCTGTGACAGGTACAGTTCAGGTTCCATATGGCTCAAGCAAAAAAACCATCAGGAAAAATGTCTGCACTCCTCACGTCATCTTGCCAACACAAGTGTAAAAAAAAAAAGTCCTCTTCCAAGGAAGAAGATATTGAATGACCTTGTTGAGAAAAGCAGTGTGTTGTCACTCATTCCTTGCCAAAGAGCTAAGCAGTTATATTGACAGGTAGATACGGTGAGCGTCAACATGAACATTTTAAAGCAGACTTCACACACGTCATGCAAATGTTTTCACCCACTGTCGGTGGATCCCATTTGTGAACTGTGTGGGTTTACTGGCTTCTTCAGAGTTTCCGACTGCATTGAATTGGAAGATACAACCCTAAAAATGTTTGCATGGTCCTGGACAAGATCTCAGAAGATCTCAGAGCAGGAGATCAGAACAAGAGATCATCTTGGATGACTTTTAGGCCTCATCCAATGCTCTAATGCAGTGGTTCTCAAACTTTTTAGTACCAGGACCATGTTTTAGAATGACAATCTGTCTGGGACCCACTGGAAGTGATGTCATGGCCAGAGGTGTCATAATTGCGACATCAGAGTCTGCAGCTTTCCTGAAAATAATAAGCTGCAGCATAAGTTGGGTTTCTTAGCCATTTTCCAATAGTTAAGTGAATCAAAAAGAGAAAAAAAGGACCCACCAGAAGTGATGTCATGGCCAGAAGTGCCATCATTGTGACATCAGAGCCTGCTGCTTTCCTGAGACTGCAGCAATAAGTTGGGTTATTTCTCAATCATTTTCCAATAGCAAAGCGAATCAGCAAGGGAAAAAAGGCTTATTTACAACCGTGACACAAGCAAAACAATCACACAGCCCTCTCTCTTTCCAGCATCCCATTTCCCCATATTTTCAATATGGCTGCTCTAGGTGCTTCGTGATCCATCTGAAACTGGCTCACGACCCGCTGGTGGGTCCCGACCCACAGTTTGGGAACCAGTGCTCTAATTTCATTCTCAAAGAGAGATGCAGATGTTAAAGTCTGCATCAGTAACCTGCCTTATTTTCCTCCTCCAGGAAGCTCAGTTATACATGGTGATCCCCCTCTGCTACCTCAACTATCCACAGCTTCTATCCCCTCACAACACCAAAGGCTCAGCCCCCTCCCCATGCAACAGACTGAAGAAGTCCACATATTTCCTCCACCCAATGTCTCCGTGATGCTGTGGAGTAGATGGCCTCCACAGCAGCAGAACAATTGTTCCATGAGAGTGATGTTGCCAAATCCTAGTTCAGCCACTTACAGGGAGAGAGGGGGGCCTCTCAGCCTCAAAAATGTGGGGTCCAGGAAAGAATAAACCCAAGCCAAGTTCAACACAAAGCTGTTATCCCACAAAGATGTCCCATTGGGGCAGGACGTCTAGCCAAGAGGGTAAAAGCCGCAGTCATGCCCAAAGATAAGATAAGATCCGAAGGTCACCAGGTGAGAAGACCGGAAGTTTCCGTGAGCGGCAGACCTCAAGAATGCGGCTGATAAGATCTGAGCTATGTCCGGCTGCCTGTGAGAGAAGAGTTGTGTCGGGCCAGCTGTTTCTTGGTGAGAGCAAGAAGTCGTTTATCAGCCGGCAGGAAGGCAGTCGTGCGGGCTAAGAAAGGAAGGCTGGATTTGAAAGTGTCATCTGAATGTAGCCTTTCTTGTAAGATTAGAACTTATTTGTGATTGTAAAAACCCTTTGGGTTTAGAAATGCCTGCCTATGTAAACCGCCTTGAATAATAAAGTCAAAAGAGCAATCTAATGACCTAGAAAGGCGGTATATAAATACTAAGTATTATTACTATTACTATTACTATTACTATTACTATTATTATTATTATTATTATTATTATTATTATATTATACACCCTTTCACCCACCTCCATGTTGGAAATAGCAACAGCGACCTGCACGTATCAGAAGGGGACAGCACATTGTCTGACTCTCTGGCTTTCCCCTCTCAGTGATCACTGCAGGAGGTCTGACCTTTGTTGTATTTTCTCTTTACTTCCCCTTTTGTCCATCTCTCTCTCTCTCTCTCTCTCTCTCTCTCTCTCTCTCTCTGGCCTACTGAGCTTCCAAGCGAGTGGATGCACTTGGCTGAGCTCCTGCACTCAGCCTTCATACTTGCACGCAGCAGCAGAAGCAGGTATCTGGGGCTTCTGGTCCTCTAAGTGTTAGGATTTCCCCTGGTCTTAACCAGGTGCTGTATATACAGTATGAACCATCATGAAACTGTGAGTAAATGTTTTTCTTTTTAAACCAGAAAATGATTATTTTCTATATTGATTATTGATTATTGATTTTCTAATGATTATTTTCTATCCTCTTTTGTATGCGCCTGTCATATTTGCAAATATGGGTGGCAAGCAAAATCCAAAACAGAACAAACTGCGTACCACAGCTTGTACAAAATGGGTGCAACAATTTATACTACTGAGGCGGAGTTTCTTACTGCATTTTTATTGGTTATTCCTAGCCACCTGCTAACACTCATGCAGAATAATTTACTTTCCCCCTCCCTTGCTCATGCTTTTACCCAGGATGCATAGGGATGGCTATTGACCCTGAAGGTAAGATAACAGGAGAGGACATCCCTTAAGAAGAAATAGGAGAAAATTAGCAGCCATGTTGGCGTACTCAAAACAATGCTGATTCCAAGCATTTCAGATTGCTTTTCTGGTACTGTTTGGGACTGAATAGTTTACTCCGGAAATAAAAACTTACGAAAATAAAAACGTGTGATCGTGTAGAAACATCATTGGTAACCTTATTATGATTTAATATGCACTTACAAGGTTAAATTCCTCATAATTATATTACTGAACATACTGGACGAAATGCTACTTGCTGTCTATTTAAACTCAGATTGCACTGTTTTGACAGACTTATTTTTTGAAATCTACACAAGCAAAAATAAAACGGCCATGCCCCATAAAAAAATATCTGTTAATGTTCAGAATTTCATAAGTATTACAGTAGGAAAATTACATTAAAATCTCTTCATGACACAAGTAGTTGTCAATATGAGAGTAATTATTTTTTACTTCTAGACTATTAAGAGTATTTTTTTAACTTCTACACTCACCCTCCCCCCCCAAAAAAAAACCAAATTATGTTAATGTTCACAATTTCGAAAACATTACAGTAGAAAATGGAAGGTGGGAAAAAAGTGTAAACAGGAAGGGGGGGAAAAGGAGGGGGGAAATATATATTTTTTACCTTCTAGACCAATAACAGTGGGTGTCAGAAAATGGTGAATAAGACTGCTAGGAACAACAAGAAATTACACAGCTTCAAAAATAATGCACGCACTGAACAGTAGCTTTATTGAACCGATGTAATGAGAATACATGAATCTTTCCGTGGAAATTAAGTCCCATTTTTCATACAGCGATTCGCACACCCGTATGCAGAACACGCAGGCATGCTTAAAGAGGTTGAAATTAACTTTTACACACGTGCAGGGAGATTTTTATTCGTGAATTCACAGCAATCCTCCTCCTTGGCGGGAAAGATCTGAGTCAGCCATATTTGTATACCCATGGCTTCAAGAAAACGATATCATGTCCTCTCCTGTTATCTTACCTTCATGCTATTGACTCAATGCAAGTTTCACTCAAGGTTACAGCTGTGTCTCTGGGTCCTGGGAATTTTTCCCTATGTATCAATTTAGGGATACACACAGCCTTCCTTGTTTACCAGTTAGGCCTTGCCTGGACCTAAAACATCATTAACTACTTGTTTCTCTCTGAAGAGAAAAAACAGTAGGCCTTATAGTTTAATGTTGGAGTTCAAAGTCACCATGGGTTTGTATGACTATCGATTTCATATCTCACACGCCTGATTAATTGCAAGCAGCCTGGGTGGTGGAAGAGGATTTCCCTCAGTAAACGCTCAGCTAAGACAGCCCAATCCAACACCCCACAGGTCCACTCCCTGGCCCATGAGAAAGTTTGGGTACCTTGCATGAAGTCTTTTTTTAACAGTCCTCAGGAGAGTGATAAATAAATAAATATTTACCTAGGGTGGCTACTGCCCTCACTCCACACCAACAAGATCCCCCAGTCTTCAAATGCATCCCCACTATACATTCCAATTCCAAGTCCCTCATTAATGTTGAAATTTACCCCAATTTTGGGATTTTGTTGTTGTTTACAAGCACTCCGGTGTCTGTAAACAACAGGTTAGGGTGCAGTCCTAACCAGGAGTTAGGCTGGCACGGTTAGGTCAGCAATGTTTGGCTAGCACAAGGGACACTGTAAAGCAATGTTATTCAAGCTGTAGGTCAGGACTTGTTGGATCACGACATGATGTCAGGTGGGTTGTAGAGAGCTGGGAGCAGCCATCTTGGAAGCTACAGCCCTTACGCTTGCTCTGTTCCTTTTGTGAGTGTTCACAGTTTGAGTTTTTAAGTGAGCGTTTTTTTAAAAAAAATGTTTTTAAGTTCAGTGTTTTTACATAATATTTTCTCCCAGTCCTGCTTTCAGTCAGGGATGTTTCATGGTTGTACACTTGCAGCAGTCCAATAATGCCAATTTGTATTTCAAGAGTGTCGTTTTATTATGTTACAATGACAGCACTTCCTGCTTGATGACATCACTTCCTGCCACAACATCACTTCTAGGTCAATTACATGACTTCTGGTGGGTCCTGATGCGAGTGCCATGCTAAAAAGTGGGTCCGGGTCTAAAATGTTTGAGGACCACTGCTGAAAAGTATGTTTGGACCACATCTGGAGTCAGTGTGCCATCCTCCCTGACTCCAAAAGTGGTCCAAACATATTTTACACTGTCCCTTGTACCGGCCAAACTCTGCTGTCCTAACTGTGCTGGCCTAACGCCAGGTTAGGATTGCACCCTTAATCTTATTTCTGGCAATCTACTGTTGTTGCATCCAGAAGACACTGAAAGAGACATGAGAAACAGTTTAAAAATGCTTGTCCTAGACTTTTCCCCATGTGCCGCTGGTCCAGTTGGGGGATGTGCCTTCCATGCTTGTGCCTGGGAGGAGATGAGCCAGGGCTACAACCCAAATGTCCTGGAGTATTGGGCAACTCTTCAAGATTGTTGTATATTTGAAGAAGAAAGGAAGATGTGGTGTTGTGCTGAATAATTGTATCTAATCATGAGAGCCCAGGATCTTCAGCTATTCTTTTGCAGACAATTTCAATCAATTCCCTTTTTTTGTTTTCATTTTTGCCTTAAGGTAAGAATGCAAGCACATAATTCATTTCAATGCTAAACATTTTTTTTCCAAAGTTCCCCTCCAACAACCTCAACAAATGCCAGCCATCCCCAAAGCTACAAACCTGACTGTAAAGCAACACATCTTTATTCACCACTCTCCTGAGTCCAGTTAAAAAAATAATAATTCATACAAGGTACCCAAACTTTATGGTGGGTCAGGCATTATCCTCAGGCTCATAAATCCTGGATTTGCAAATTGGCAAATCTGCTACAGGTCAGTTTGCAAGGACTAGAATGCCAATAGGCATTAAGAGCTTTAACAATCTCTACAAAATGCTTGATCTACCTGTGAGGAGTTCGGCATGATGCATTTCTAGGTGATTTATGGGAAAGAAAAGATAATATCTAGTTCTTTCTCAGTCTTCTCTTTAAACTGTATCAGCTTATCGGACAACATATCCTGTTATTTTTCAAAAATTTAAATAATTGTATTAGGGCACAATCCTAACCTGGAGTTAGGCTGGCACAGGTAGGCCAGCAAAGTTTGGCGAGCACAAGGGCACCAGAAAGTGCATCATGGAGACAGGGAGGATGGCGTGCGTCTGTGTGCTGGCCTCTCTGATTCCAAGAGTGGTCCAAATGCACTTTAGGGTGGCCCTTGTGCTGGCCAAACTTTGCTGGCCCAACTGTGCTGGCCTAACTCCTGGTTAGGATTGCGTTCTTAGAGCTCAGTTGGGTTGAGTGCTGGCAGTAAGCCCTTACCACTGGTGCCGCTGTAATAAAAGTGCTATAAGGCTCATCTAGTGCTGGTGGTAAGGGCTTACCACCAGCACTAGGCATGTGCCAGCAGGTGCTCAGCCCAGGCACTAGGAGAACCTGACACCATGCCTCCTGGCAGGAAGTTTTTCTGCCGCTGGCTGTATACTCATTCGGGCGGAGGGAAGGCATGGGGAGGGTGGAACTGGGCAGGTGAAGTAGCAGGGACATGACCAGCGATGGACTCCACTGTCTGATCCTATCCTCTGCGTTGGGCCATGCGGCTCGACACACAGGTTCTCAAATCTGTGCCAGCAAAATAGCTGGTGCAGACTTGAGGAGGCCCATTGGGGAGGCAGAGCCCTTACCCAAGGGAAAGGGACAAACTCTCCTGTAACTTTCCTCTACAGCTGCCACAGTGCCTATAGATGCAGCTGTAGCCATTTTGGCGCCACTGTTCCTACAGTGGACGGGCAGCTTAGGATTGGACAGTCAGTCTGCTTTTAAAGGGAAGGGAGGCTGAATGAAGCACTCCTCAATGCAATTAAGAAAAAAAAACTAGGACATAAAAGCAGAAGCTAAAATGTTCGTTTGTTAGGACTGTGCATGTGTTAATTACGTGTGGCTGGTTGGACAGGAAAAGGATCCTGTGAACTGGCCCAAGAGTGCTTGGACAAAGAGGTTGCAGACTGAAGATAGACCAGGAGTAGCAGCAATGAGCAAAGCCCCATCCTTGTGCCAGAAACAACTACTATATGGGGCAAGATGTCCACTTATGTGCACAGCATCTCTGGGGCATCTCTGGACACAATGATACTTAGACAACTGTTATCTGCAAATACTGTACTGAGAATAGTCATTTTTGGCGAAAAAAGGTTGTAAAACCCTAATCTATGCTGTAGATTGGGGCGTCAAACATATGGGGTCCACAGAAGCCCTTAGTCTCTCCCAGCACCACCATCAGTTGCTCTCAGTTGCTGAGCTGTGCTGAAATGTTGAGCGAATCACCCCCCCCCCCCAAAAAAAAAAATCAGGAGCCCTTAGCTATATGGGGTAGAGTTAACAATATAGAGGGGTTGGGCTGTTGCCTTCAGTTCAGTTCTAACTATTGCCTGTTGCAATAAATGTTCAAGCTGCATCCGCCTTGTCTGAGTTTCTATTGCATAGAACCCAATATATAACAATTTTGCCTAATCTTTGCTCTGCCATTTGCTGCAAATGCATTCCTAAGGGAGAAAAAAGTGCATATTTCTGGTCATCAGCTGCTTAATGACATCACTTCCTGCTTGATGACATCATTTGATGTCCTTGATGACCAGGCCTCACCTGGCATCATGAATGCTATTTGGCCCACTGCATGAAATGTATTTGACACTCTGCTATCACTACCTCTCGTCATTGCTTCATCCACAACTTTATTGTACAGCTATAACCAAACACGTACAAATATACCACTGTGGCAGGGTTGTCAGTTCTACCTGCTCATTTTTATCTTCTTGCTGCAATGCCAACAAGCAGAGCTAAGCAGGCCTGGTGAGCTAAATAGTTCCCAGATTCCTCCTTCAACACAGCTGGAAAGAGGGCAGAGCAGAAAACTGGAAGAAAGATAATCTACTGAAATCCTATAGAGAAATATTCCTGATTGTATTTATGTGTGAGGAATTTGCATCAAACTCAGTGCCAATTATTTCTGAGTATAGGACTAGGCTATATTGGGGTTAGAGCAGTCTAATCTTCTTTTCTCTGGTAACAGCACCGGAGTCGCACAAAGAGATAATACGGAGATAAATATTTATATTGCTTACAGCCACAGTGCTGAAATATTAAAAGAAGTTGACATGATGCAGGAGAAGGAAGGAGCGTGAATCTAAAATACGAATGAAAATGTTGCTGGCTTACACTGAATCAGCCCAGTGCTTTTATCAGTGAAATAAACAAATTCTGCTAAATATTAGTGAAGAAATATTAGTGCAATATTCTCAAGCAGTGGTTCTCCAAACGTTTTAGAAGTGGACCCACTTTTTAGAATGGCATTCATATTGGGACCCACCAGGAATGATATCATTAACCCAGAAGTGATGTCATGGCAGGAAATGACATCATCAAGCAGGAAGTGCTGTCATTGTGACATAATAAAATGATACTCCTGGAGTGCAAACTGGTATTCTTGGATGGCAGCAATTGTACAACCATGAGACATCCCTGACAGCAGAATTAGGTTAAAATATGTAATGATGTAAAAGCACTGAACAGAAAACAATTAAAAAAAACTTCACTTGACAATTTAAACTGTTTACACTCACAAAAGGAGTATAGCAACAGTAAGGTCTTTAGTTTCCAAGATGGCTACTCCCAGCTCTCCAGAACCCACATGACATCAGGTCACAACCAGTGATGTCATCTGGTAATGAAGATCGGGAATGCTGGGTGGGACTTACGCGTGATTGGCAGCCCATCCATTCCGTTCTGTAGCTGCCTGGGCCTCTGGGGGGGCTGCCCCCAGTTGGTGCGCCCCACCGCTGCTCGCCCAGGCACCCGGCGCACCCCCCACCCGTCCCCCCCGGCGAGCAGGCGCACCGCCAAGGCCAGGGCAGCCGCAGAACGGAACGGATGGGCTGCCAATCACGCGTAAGTCCTGCCCAGCATTCCCAATCTTCATTACCAGATGACATCACTGGTCACAACCCACCAAGTGGGTCCAGACCCACAGTTTAAATAACACTGTTCTAAGGTTATTAGAACCTGGTTTTTCTAAATGCAAGAGTCCTTTAAAGAAGATGTAGGAAAGCTTGGATATTTAGCTTCTGAAACATGAGACAAAATGGGTATAAGACACCTTAATTGCAGCCCAGTCCTGTCCTCCATTCTATGGGGGAATCAGGAGGCTTGTGGGGCTAAGGGAAAATCATTTTCTTTACCACCCCCCATAAGCCCTTCTGTCACCAACTGGTCTCCTTAGACCTGTGCCAGCTCTAAGGAGATAAAGGAGGCATGTCGGCAAGCTCTGGAGGCAATAGAACAGATTCTGAGTTAATGAAGAACTGATGTGCTCTTCTTGCATAAATGTCTTCAACAACATCCTTTTTCGACTCCAGGCAGTCCTAACTGTTCTCTGCCTAATGATCACATTGACATGCTTGGGTTTGTTGCAATGCCCTATACTGTATTTTCAAATCTTGATATTTTTCAAGGGGAAAAAAGGATAGTCATAAACACCAAGGGGGTGTCTCCCCCTAGGAGGGTCACGCCTTCAGCATTGGAACAGGGATGAGGACCACTCCATTATGTCATTCTTCTGCCATATAAACCTTGCGTCTAATCATGGACCCATGTGTGGGTATTAGCAGGAGGAAGCCTCATCCCTGTATGTGTCCATGTTTGTGTGCGTGTGCACACGTTTGTGCATGCATGTATCTAAAACACAACTCTGTAACTGTTGTCTTAAAACTGCCATTTTGATTATTTGTATTGCTTGTTCACGTCTTATTGCTTATTGAATTGAAAAAATCTGCAAGCCACTTTATGTTAACAAGTAATGTTAATGAGTAATATTATATAGCTATAAAGTGTGTGTGTGTGTGTGTGTGTGTGTGTGTGTGTGTGTGTGTGTGTGAGAGAGAGAGAGAGAGAGAGAGAGAGAGAGAGAGAGAGAG
>JAJKFI010000024.1:3587534-3598849 GCA_029204185.1 Lerista edwardsae
GCACTTGGTCTCGGACGAGGCACTTCGTCGCAGGACAGCACTCGCTGCTCGTGTCCCCACTCGCTGGAGCGTCTGCTATATACATTGTCCCTTGTGCCAGCCAAACTATGCTGGCCTAACTGTGCTGGCCCAACTTCAGGTTAGGATTGCACCCTGGGAGTAGGAAAGAAGCTGTGGGGAAGAATATGTAAGTATGTGGGGATGAATATGTAATAGTTTTGTTGTTCAGTGAGATGAAGCTTGGAAGATGGATTGTATCTCAATTGTTGCATAGGATTAAAAAATGGTTAAAAGATGCTTGAGAGATGTCCCAAGGCCCAAACCTAGTCACCCCACTAGTCCATAGCATGCAGAGGTGATTATCCCCTGCTAACAGGCAAAGGTGCTTAACCCCTGCTAAGTAGGCAAGAGGCACTTTTTTAAGTGGTGTTCCTCTTATATTTAGCAGGAATATTAATTGGGAGAGTAATCGCCCCTCTTCACCCCCCAGCAGTGTCTTTTCTAGTGGCTGTTGCTGGTGATGTTCTGCATTTTTTTAGATTGTGAGTCCTTTTGGAACAGGGAACCATTTAACTTTATTATTATTATTATTATTATTATTATTATTATTATTATTATTTGCCTGTAAACCGCTTTGTGAACTTTGTGTTGAAAAGCTGTATATAAATTTGATTGATTATCAAGCACACACTGCATGCAAAAGGGCTTCACCAGCCAGCCCAGGAGAATTAAACAAGTTGGCATAGTGTTGCGGAGACCCATTGGATACTAGGGGTTCCACAGAGAGGTAACTATCTGAGGAGACTCTGTGGGCAGGTCTGGACCAGAAGGGGGGAATAGGATCTTGGGGTGCATGAGATCCTCATGCTGAGATCCTCTCCCTCCCACTCCTGAACCACCCTGGCTAACCTGCTCCCCACTCCAATTCATCCACATTCATCCCCCCAACTCTCCGAACTACTGATTTACCAGTGATAATGGGGGGGGGCAATTGCCCGTTAGCTGTGAGTGGCCTCCAGCTGTTTGCACTAGTGACCACAGCCTGCAGAATGGCTGACACTTCCTTGTCACTGGTGGAACACAAAATCCACTGCAATAAACTTCGGATAGGATTTGGCTGTTAATTTCTAGTCATCAGTTGAGTGGCAACTGGATTATGTGGTATGAAGTGATACAGCGCAAGGGAAAAAGACAATTTTAAGCCTATGCAACCAATAGCCCAAGAGAAATCTCTCCCCAGTGTGACATCTTTTACACCCTCCAACATGTGTCTTGGGAAACTTCAGTGGGCTAATGTTTTAGTACCGCTGGAAAAGGCACAAGAGCTACGAGACCACTTGAGAATCCCACTTTTCCTGTGATATACTGGACCGCTACTCTAGGATTATGGAAGAGGATTATGGGAGGATTATGGAAGAGCTGTTGCTTCTAGCAATGCATCACACCCTATAATAGCAAACTGAGCTCTTGAGCACCAATCAGATGGCAGCCAAAATAGGACCCCCCAATGGAAAATATGAAGGATTCGAGGTAAGTACTCAATTCCAGAGGTTTGCAAAGGTTAGGCATGTCCAAAGAGGGCAGAAATGGCACAAAACAAACAGTTTGCTTCCAAAGTAATCTAAGGGTTAAAGAGAATGTGAGCCCCTATGTTTCAGTAGAGCCCAGGACTCCAGTGGTGCCAAAATGGCTACCACTGAATCCAATGGGGCTAGGGAAGTAGCGGTTCCATTTGTTCTGTCTGCTGCTGTCTCCACCCTGTCCCAGGCCCAGGGCACCTCCCCCAGCCCTCTCTCTCCATCCCATTTGGCCCCTAGAGGGGCATCACAGTAAAATGGCACACTTGTTCCCTGCCCAGAAATGAGGCAGAAGCAGGAAGTTTAGACTCCATTTGAGCAACACAATGCATTTGAAGTTCATTGGAAAGCTGGCTGTGTGAAGGCAGGGAGATAAGATTGGAAATGGGAGGGGTGAGATGGAGAGAAAAGAAACAGAAAGGGCCAAGAAGTCCAAACGCATAGTGAGTGAGTGAATGTGGGAGTGTACTGTGTGATCCAGGGCATGTTCATGCTGACATAAATTTAATGGAGTCTAGGAGGGGATATACTACAAAGGAGATGTAATAATCCTGAAAATACCCTGTTATGACTGAGGGCACAATCCTGTGTGTGTCTACTCAGAAGTAAGTTTCATTATATATTTCCTGACTTACTCCCAGGAAAGGGTGTCTAGGATTGAAGCCTGAGCATGCTCAGTGGCCTTCAGGAACCACAGACTATTGAGATGGCAATTGAGAAAAAACATAGAGTAGGGAGGACTTGTTTTCTTCAGTCTTTAATAGTAAAAGATGAGCACATTGAAGTTGGGAAGAGGCAACGTTTCATTGCAGGTCCCCTCTTGTCAGAATGATCCACAATGATTCACAGGTACTGTTTTATGTGAGGAAGACAACCTGCAAGCACACTAAATCTGAGATGGTGTATTGGAAAAGGCAGGAGATACCCCAAGGAGACAGGGAATGGTATCAGCAGTGGCCCCTTGTCCAAATAAGCCAGGAAGTATGGGGTTAATCCTAGAACTCCTGCAGCAGGAATACAGCTGCAGGCTGATGAGGGCTCTGGCTATGAAGGGAGGTTAGCACAGGTGCAGATGGGTGTGGCTGATGATAGAGCCTGCCCAACAACAGACACCGATTGGCCTACCTCAGTATAAAGTTGGAGGCAGGAGCTGCAGTAATGGGCAAGTAGATTGTGAGCCCTTTGGGACAGGGAGCCATTTAATTTTATTATTATTACTATTTGCTTGTAGACCGCTTTGTGAACTTCGTGTTGAAAAGCGGTATATAAGTACCGATTGATTGATCTACTATCCTTCCTTGTACAACTTCATTCCTAGTTGGAGAGCTGCCTTGCAAGCTATTTCTGCATATTCTTTGCAAACAGGAAATGCGGGATTGGTAACAATCTTAGACTGAACACAAGATGTCACCTGGGAGTTAGTTTGCAACATGCAAAATTCTTAATCAGTGCAGGCCATTATAATAAATTAGATACATTTCATTTGCCCGAGTATCAACCTAATAAATGAAAACCCTAAACAAGAATTTGCCTTTCACGTCTGAGTTGTGAACAGTTAATTAGCTCGAATTATAAACAC
Organism: Lerista edwardsae; assembly: GCA_029204185.1. Classification (NCBI taxonomy): domain Eukaryota; kingdom Metazoa; phylum Chordata; class Lepidosauria; order Squamata; family Scincidae; genus Lerista; species Lerista edwardsae. Next base: position 3,590,691 of record JAJKFI010000024.1, read on the forward strand.
TAAATGCTCTGGAAGGTGTTGAGCACAAGGTAAGGCAAGCAAATGAGAGAATGAATTAATAATGCGGAGAATTATGAACGGAACTGACCAATAGAACACATTTTCAGGATGAAGTGTTCAATTAATGTTTAATCTACTACTAATTTACGACTATGCAACTGGAATATTGTTAACTTCTATTGACTAGTCAGATGCATTTAATCTTTCATTGGTGCTTTTGTCCCATAATCCTTGGCCATATTCATTGAACTGCTTACTTGCCATTAGTTCCACTGAGATTAACACAGCAGTCTGGAAACAAATGGAAAGGGAAGACCCTTTCGGTTTTTGGCCATCATATCAATGTGCCACATTCTAAACATTCTAGAACAGTGTTTCTCAAACTGTGGGTCGGGACCCACTTGGTGGTTCGTGACCTGATGTCAGGTGGGTCGTGGAAAGCTGGGAGCAGCCATCTTGGAAGCTGCAGGCCTTCTACTTACTATATTCTTTTGTAAATGTTAACAGTTTGAATGTACAAATGAGGGCTTTTTTAGTTTTGTTTTTAGTTCAGTACTTTTTTACATAATATTTTGCTTTCTGTCAGGGATGTTTCATGGTTGTGCAATTGCTGCTGTCCAAGAATGCCAGTTTGCATTCCAGGAGTGTCATTTGATTAAGTCACCATGTTGGCACTTCCTCCTTGATGACATCACTTCCGTGTTAATGACATCACCAAAGGGTCCTGACACAAGTGCCATTCTAAAAAGTGGGTCCCAGTCTAAAAGGTTTGAGAACCACTGTTCTAGAATCTCTTATATCTTTTCTGACCTGGTTTTCAGGTAGGAGCAGAGTGCAGTTAAAATGGAGTTCGGACACTGAAGACCCATTAGGATTGGAACCAAAATGTCAACAAGGTGAAATACGAAGCAAGTATCAAGATTCCCACTGAGATGAAAGAACTGAGAAGGGAAGCCATTCAAGTGAAGACGAGCGGTTTCAACACACCTATAAATCTGCTGACAGCATTCAAGGGCTCTTTCTCAAATAAGGCTACAATATACAAACATTGTTAGAGTCCAGTCCTAAGGGCTCTAGCACCAGTGGTACGCTGCCATTGCCAGCACCATATGTCGCAAAAGTGCCGTAAGGCACTTTACCACCAGTGGTAGCAGGTACCATCAGTGCTGTGCCTAAGCACTGGGAGGTCAATACCTCAGCATTGCCAGGCAGTGGTGGGGGTTGCTACACTACAGGCTGTCAAGACAGAGGGAAGGCGGGAAGGGGTGGAACTGGGTGGAGAGGGTGGCCCAAGGGGTGGAGCTCTGCCACTGTTGCCTATGCTCCCTTCTGAGCTGGGAGACCCAACCCAGTTCTCCTCATTTCTATGCCTGCTCAAATGTGGGCATAGATCCAAGTAGACCCATTGGGGCCACTGATGGTTGATGATAAAGGAATGTTTATTTCCTTACCCTGTGGAGACATGCAGCTCCTTCCCTGGCCCAACAGGTAGTCAGCAGTAGCCATTTCGGCACCATTGCAGCCCTGGGTGCTAGGGAAGCATAGGACTTGGCTGTTAGGCTGCAATCCTAAACATACTTTCCTAGGAGAAAGTCCCATTGAATCCAATGGGACTTACGTCTGGGTGGAGATGCATAGGTTTGTGAAGTGAGGATTAGCCTCACTTCAATCCAGAGGATTCACTTTCTTGGGAAGGACTGTAGAGCCACAACTCTTAGGGCACAATCCTAATGAGGAACTATCCTAAACAGGAACCAGCAAAGTTTGGCCAGCACAAGGGACACCGTAAAGTATGTTTGGACCACTCTGAGTTAGAGAGGCCTGCACACAGACATGCATCATCCTGCCTGACTCCAAGGGTGGTCCAAACATGCTTTATGGTGTCCCTTGTGCCTGCCAAACTTTGCTGGCCTAACTCCAGGTTAGGATTGTGCTCTTACTGACAGGGCTCGGACACAGCTCAATGCAGGCATCTCTTTGCCAACTTCCTCACCGTTCTCAGAATACAGAACCCCTCTCACTAGCCTGAAAAAGACATATTCAACTAAATTTAATTTGTATAGACAGTTGGCATGCCAGAGTGCTTACAAGTACACCTGAAAAATGAAGAACCACTGTAAACAACCCTTTGTTGTTGACAATGTTTGTTCTTCCACTGGATGTAATTACAAATCAAAAGCATTTTCTGTCAAAATAGATGATGGAGCATTTGAACCAAGGACATGGGAGAGTGAATGGGAGACAAGATGCTCGTCAACACATCTATTCCTTGAAGAGCTGGACTGAGTCATCTCCCAACCCAGTGGCAATGGAACATCATCATCTTGCATGAGATAACCAGAAGGTGAAGGCTGTTAAGATCCCACCTGCACCTGGAATATGATGTTCTGGTATCCCTTCCACCAAGGTCAGAGCATTATTATCCATGAAGCCCAAGCCCAATTATTATCTTGAAGCCCAACCCTATGTCATTGCACAACTGTGGATCGTCCAATCCCCAAGTCATAAAAGGCCCAGCAATGCCACAAATGTCATGTTATGTTGCCATTGCATGTGTTGAAGCCAATGGCAGAAACAGCTCATGATAGAACTGCCCTGCTCTTTAGGTTACCAGAGTGGGGAGCTGTTTCCTCTCCTCCCTTGTTGGCAAAGGCGTCATGGCCATTTTAAACTGTGCAGCATAGAGCCCCCCCCAAATAAAAACAGGGCTAGTGTAATTAAAGTCCGGGGGGGGGCTACTGGACTATGCAAAGACTACTGCTCTCAAAGACTGCAGCTCCCATAAGTCTCCTGCACTCTCTTCCTGCTTGGAGAAAAGAAAAAGTTCCATGTTGCACAGTTAAAATTTGTTGTGCTATCTCTGCTGAAGAAGGGGGAAGAAAGATGTACCCCACTGTGTTTGGGGTTGAAGGCTGTTGGAGACGGGTGATAGAGTGGGATGGTTGGTTGGAGCAGGGATTGGAGTGCAAGTCTTCAAGCTCTGGTTAGAAGCTGAATTTTGGGGGTTTGCTAATGGGAATTTCGAACCCGCCCCGCCCCCAAGTTTCCGAAGTTGGACCCAGAAACCGTCAGCAACACTTCTATTTCCAGTATCAGTGGAAAGTCTACAGGTACAAAGGAATACATCTCATATTATATGTGCAAGAGTTATACAGGTATCGTCTTGTAGTTCAATAGTCCTCTTTTGGAAGACAATCCAACTTTATTGAATTGCAAAAACAAAATTAAAGACAATGAACCATTGTAAATGGATGCTATCACGCTCGGCATAGTGGAGCTTAGAAAATAATTACTTCTCTTGCTGAGATAACAGCTGCAGGCAATCCAGCATTTTTAGGAGCTGAAGAACTTGGCTCTCACAGCCTACAAACATGAAAATGGGTTCCTGTTGAGGAACACGATAGTCGGTGTTGAAGGATTGCAGTTTACACATTTTTAGGACTGACACTGAAATCGTTATATTGACTGGCAATTGACATAAATCATAGCCGTATTTGTGCACCTTTGAAGAGGGAAAGAAAAGACCTGAGATCTTGAGAAAGAAAATAGGAAGGTCCAGTTACAAAGACCAGAAGAAAGTCTGATTCATAAGATAGTTCAGGCAACGTTCTTGGATCTTAGGTAATGCACACCTGCATTCAATGTGCATTCAGAGAAGCCATGTTGAAAGTATGGGAAGTTGAGATGCTGGAAATGGGGAGGGCTGTGGTTGTTTTGCTTGTGTCAAGGTTGTAAATAGGCTTTATTTTCTTTCTGATCCACTTTGCTATGGGAAAATGGCTGAGAAACAACCCAACTTATTGCTGCATTCTTAGGAAAACAGCAGACTCTTGCATCACAATGATGGGACTTCCAGTGTGTCCCGGACAGATTGTCATTCAGATTGTCATTGTCCCAGTGCTAAAGCATTTGAGAACCACTGGCTTACATTATTCCCACATATACACAGTTAGAAAACATTTTGACACTTTTGTTCTTCTCTGCTGAATCCATTCCCACAAATAGCACACAACTCAGGGCGCAATCCTAACCTGGAGTTAGGCCAGCACAGTTAGGCCAACAAAGCACAAGGGCCACCATAAAGAGCATTGGGACCACTCTCTGAGTCAGGGAGGATGGAGCACATCTGTGTGCTGGCCTCCCTGACTCCAAGAGTGGTCCAAACATACCAGTGGTGTTATCCTACCGGTACGCTGGGCGGGACGTCCGGGTGATTGGCAACCTGCCCGTCGCGTACGTCAGCGTTACACCGTTTGTGTAACTAGTTACGCTGCTTGCATACGTTACGCAAACGGTGTAACACTGTGGTACGCGACGGGCGGGCTGCCAATCACCCGGACGTCCTGCCCAGTGTACCAGTAGGATAACACCACTGAAACATACTTTACGGTGTCCCTTGTGCTGGCCAAACTTTGCTGGCCTAACTCATGCCGGCCTAACTCCAGGTTAGGATTGGGCCCTCAGCCTTTTCCGAGACACTGTATGCTGAAAATTGTTTCTGGTTTCAGAGTGGATTGAATGTTCCAAAACATTTCTAAGCAACTGGGCTATGGTGACAGAGGGCTTGCTTTTGCCAGAGTTCTCTCAGCCAACTAAACAGCTATGAAGATTTCAAAAACAGAAACCTGTAGTCACATAATTGTTGTTGTTGTTGTTGTTAAATGGATCTTTTTGGGGACTAAATTGGCAACAAAACTTTTCTGCAGTCTAAGTGTTCTGCGTTTTAAACTGCACAGTGAAAGGCTTGGGCCATCCCTAGTGTAAATGATACACAAGCATAACAATAAGATAGCAATTACAATTACGTTCTTGATTGGTTTTGTGTCTACTTTAGGTGCACGTGAACTAATTTTATCTTCTTGGCAAAAGGGTATCTTTGCCTGTATCTATGCTTGGGAGTTATCAAAGAAGAACACGTTAACTGGTGTACTCTCAAGCCATAAGGTGAAGTGATAACATAAGCCGAGTACATCTGCAAGCTAATATTTCCAGGAAGCTAATGACTTCTGCTGGCACTGCTCATCATAAAACATGAAAGGTGGAAGTAATTAATGAAGCGACATCATTCACACACCACTAGCTTGTCAACGCATGTTTTGTAGCTGGGACGGTTGAGGGCAGACACAAGCTGACCCATAAAACATGTTAGTAGCATCCTCTTGATGTATTTTAACATAGAGATTCAAATGGTTGGGGGGGGGCAATTTTTTTTCATGAAATAAACAGGCCTTGGTACCCAATGCAATTCTTTAGCATTTATTTCATATACATTGTGTGCTGCACTGCTTATCCAGAACCCAGGTACAGACCACACCACTCAGTACTGAACTTACCAGCACTGGCAGCTGTCAATGTGGATTCAGTGCCAGCAGAATGGCGCAATCTCAAATTGACATGTCTGAAAAAACAGCTTGGAAAGGAGTTTCAGAGTGTAATCCTAACCTGGAGTTAGGCTGGCACCGTTAGGTCAGCAAAGTTTGACTGGCACAAGGGCCACTGTAAAAGACATTTGGACCAGTCTTGGAGTCAAGGAGGATCGTGCACATCTGTGTGTTGGCCTCTCTGACTCCAAGAGTGGTCCAAACATACTTTATGGCATACTTTGTGCCAGCCAAACTTTGCTGGCTTAACTGTGCCAGCCTAACTCCAATTGAAAACCCTAGGAGAAATGCAGCATTATCTAGAAGTTGGAATAAAGAGACTATAGGACAAGGGATTTGTCCTGAGTCATCGTAATGAAAGTTCTGCCCCATTGTAAAGTGGAGGGGTGTCAGGATATTGAAAGGAAAGCAGCCTTTACCAATGTGAATAGAACAGGGCTGCAATCCTATACATGTTTACTCAGAGGTAAGTTCTGTTTTATTGAATGAAGCTTACTCCCAGGAAAGTGTGGCTAGGGTGGCAGCCCAGGTTTCTGTAATTAGTCTGTAACTGCTGAATCATGCTGAGTCATGCTGACTATGTTGAGATGATGCAATGCAGTAACTGATTGGCTGACAGCTGTAAAAAAAAAGTAGAGGTCAAGTTCCCTCTTTATCTGACCTGCGATGCTGCTGGCTGAATACTGCTGCTGTAAGTACTGTTAAATACATTTGCTGAAAGGAGACTGCTGTTGTCTGTATTCCTTCACGGAGGACCGTCAGCCAGTGTTCCTGAACTACGGCACTACTCTGACAGGCAAGCCTTCCCTCTTGTGCTGCCTACTCTCGAGTTATCACAAACATACTGGGAAGCCAATGGCAGAAACAAAGCATACTGTATGCATTTGCCACTTTTAAAAAAGCCCAAATCCTGCTGCTCACCTCTTTGAGATCAGGAGCATGTGGCTGGATTCAACACCCCCTCTTTCTTTTCCAGCTGTTCTCTGGATTTATGCTTTTAGTAGAGAGTTTTCTTTCTTTTCTGCCAGGGTAGAAGTTAGAGACTAATAGTGAAGCCTACTCGGAGGCAAATGTTCCACACATAGACGGTATGCATATGCATTGTCAACCACAATTCCAAACGTTTTTGACCCCTGTAAACATTAAAAACAGGACAAGATACAGTCCTACTTGCAACATCAACATCTCAATGCTTGATCATTTCTCTCCTTTTGGTGCAAATACGGATGGTTTTGGTCTTGTTGCAGGCAGTGGCGTAGCTAAGCCAGGGCCAGGAGGGGTCCTTTGCTCCCCAATGTGGTGTGCCAATTTTCTGGTCTCTTCTGGGCAGGAGGTGAAGCTTTTACTCTTTGGCGGTCAGAAGCACCATGAAATGGGCCCTCCTGTCTTCCCTGGCTCCCATATGGCTCCAAATGGAATGGTCTCCAGTGCTAGGGTCACACTTATGGAGGAGAGGTGTGTCTGAACAGTTAGGGGGTGATGCAGTGATGCCGGGACATCATTACTGCACCCAGCCTCAGGATCCTACCCACCCACATTATGCTACTACTTCCAGGTCATACCTGAGAAGAATATCCGTCTGGAAAAAGCTCCTAAAATTCTAAATTCTGAAAAATGTCCTTGGAACAACCATTACATTCAAGAAAATAGACCCTGGCCAGTCCTAAGGGGGCCTTCAACTGATGGAGCTTGCATTCCATCAATGAATGGCCTGGGCTGCTGTAGTGGCAGCTGTAGCAATAGCATGTGTAATGGGGCCACCAAGGCAATGGCTGGCAACCACGTGCATGCCACTAGAGCAGTGTTACTCAAACTGTGGGTTGGGACCTGATGTCAGGTGGGTCGTGGAAAGCTGGGAGCAGCCATCTTGGAAACTGCATAACATAAGAACATAAGAACATAAGAAGAGCCCTGCTGGATCAGGCCAAAGGCCCATCTAGTCCAGCTTCCTGTATCTCACAGCGGCCCACCAGGCACCCCAGGGAGGCATGAAACAACAAGATGCTTGCATCCCGCTGCCACTCCCTTGCACCCGGTACCAGTAGCACACCACCTTTGTAAGGAGGTTGCACAATCCATCATTGCCTATAGCCCACGATGGACCTTTCCTCCAGAAATCCGTCCAATCCCCTCTTAAAGGCATCAAGACCAGATGCCATCACCACCTCCTGTGGCAAAGAGTTCCACAGATTAACTACCCGGTGGGTAAAAAAGTACTTCCTTTTATCTGTTTTAACTCTCCCAACCCTCAGCTTTAGTGGATGCCCCCTGGTTCTGGTGTTTTGAGAGAGGGAAAAGAACATCCCTCTATCGACTTTATCCCTTCCATGCATAATTTTGTATGTTTCAATCATGTCCCCCCTCAGGCGCCTTTTTTCTAGACTGAAGAGCCCCAAACGCTGCAGTCTTTCTTCATAAGGGAGGTGCCCCAGCCCCGTAATCATTTTTGTCGCTCTCTCCTGCACCTTTTCCAACTCCACTATGTCCTTTTTGAGATGCGGCGACCAGAACTGGACACAATATTCCAGGTGTGGCCTTACCATCGATTTGTACAATGGCATGATAATATTGGCTGTTTTATTCTCAACCCCTTTTTTAATGACCCCAAGCATGGAATTGGCCTTCTTAATTGCTGACGCACACTGGGTCGATACCTTCATTGAATTGTCCACCAGCACCCCGAGATCTCTCTCCTGAGCTGTCACAGACAGCTCAGAACCCATTAGCCTATAGCAGTGGTGTCATTCAAATGATTTAGAAACAGGTTCTCACTTTTGA